>CAUYRH010154223.1:0-101950 GCA_963574655.1 Perodicticus potto
TATATATTTTATACATATTATATGTAATTTATATATTATTATTATTTTATTATTATTATTTTTTTGAGACAGAGCCTCAAGCTGTTGCCCTGGGTAGAGTGCCGTGGCATCACAGCTCACAGCAAACTCCAACTCTTTTGCTTAAGGGATTCTCTTGCCTCAGCTTTCCAAGTAGCTGGGACTACTAGCACCTGCCACAATGCCCGGCTATTTTTGTTGTTGTTGTTATTATAGTTGTCGTTGTTTGGCAGGACGGGGCTGGATTCTAACCCCCTAGCTCTGGTGTATGTGGCTGGTGCCTTAGCCACTTGAGCTACAGGCACCAAGCCTATATGTTATTTTATATATAATTTATATAATTTAATATCATAATATATTTTTATATATAACTTATATAATTTTATATATTCCATTATATATTTATATTACATAAATAACAATGTATTTATGTATATATAATGTGTATTATATATATAACATAAATAGCATATAATGTTTATATGTTATTTATGTGTATTTATATACATATTTTTTTTAGCAGAGATGTATTCTTGGTCAGGCTGGTCTTGAACTCCTGAGTTCAAGGGATCCTCCCACCTCGTCCTCCCAGAAGTACTAGAATTATAGGCATGAGCCACCACACCTGGCCAATAACCCTAAATTCTCAACATGGCTTACATAGGCCTAGGCTCCCCTCATTGCCCTCTAGCTAGCGTCTCTGTCTCAGGCTCTTACTGCCCGCTCCACCCCCATCTTTCTGACATTCTAGCATCATATCTTTTCTGAAGGAAGCCAGTTCAGGTGTCATAGCACCACTAGGACTTATTTAATCATATCTCTTCCCACTTGGCGGGAGTCCTCTGATGGCTGAGCTAGTCTGCTGTCGCCATTCTCCTAATGGGCCTGCCCCAGTTCCACCCACAGAAGGACCAGGGAACACTTGTTGAGTGAGCCCATGAATGCACAAATGTTAGAAAGATGAAGGAAACAAACTACAGGAACCTCATTTAAATGGAAGACCGTCATGTTCCTTTCTAATTTACATTTGCTCAAATGATGGCCGTCTTAGGTGACTTTGCAGGCATTGTTACCTGCACAGGACCCGGAAATGCTTATGTAACTGCTCCAGGGGCAACTGAGGTGCAACTATTGCCAAACCACCTGACTCTGTTGCATCAGGACACTTGGTCCAGGAGGGGCCCTTGGGACTTAGACAGTGGATTGTCGTATCACCATAGTTCTGAAATTATGATCGGAAAAGAAATGAACTAGCAGACTTTGGCAGGGTTTTGTTGTTGTTTTTCTTGTTTTGGAGGGAGTGAAGCCAGGGTTGATTTTTATTTTTTAATTTTTTTTTACTGTATATATTTTTTTATTTTTTAAAAAACCTTATCCAAATTAATATGAGGGTACAATATTTAGGTTACATTGTTCTCACTTCCAGGGCAAAGTTCCATTTGTAGAAGAACTCCTCACCCAGGGGCGTGTTACACAGCCTCACAATGTGCACGTTAGGTGAGATTCCGCCTCATGCCCTCCCTCCTTCTGCCATACGTCCTCCCCCTCCCGCTTCCCTCTACCCCCAGACTGGACTATAATAGTGTTTTATTGTTCTTAGGAACATATAATTATTTATATATTGATTTCATATTAGTATGGAGTGTATTGGATATTCATCTTTCCATTCTTGCAATACTTTACTGAGAAGAATGTGTTTTAACTCCATCCAAGTAAATGCAAAAGAAGTAAAATCTCCATTTTGGCTGCATAATATTCCATGGTGTACACAAACCACAGTTTGTTGATCCATTCATGGGTTGATGTGCACTTAGGTTGCTTCCACAACTTGGCAATTATGAATTGAGCCAAGGTTGATTTTTTTTTTTTCCTTTTCTTCTTTTTGTGCTGAAACATGGGATCAAACCAGCCAGGGTTTATTTTTAAATGAAATTTGAATATGGTCAAATGGGTCCTGTTGAAGCACATGCCTTGCAAGCACTTTGCCAGATACTGAAGAAGCGAAAGTCAGGCTGTGCTTGCTGGATGGGTGGCCGGGCTTCACAGGCATGCTTCTTTGTAGGTCGGTGCTCTTGCAGAACCACTCGTGTCCCTGAGCCCTGAAGTGCTGCCGCTGGGAGAAATAACACTACATAACAGTCAGGCAAACAAGGCACACTCACGGGAGTTGGCAGAGCCCTGAGCGTGAGGCATGTGGCTGGTGGTGAGAGGGGCTGCCCCCCCTGCAGGGCTGAGGGGCAGTAGCAGGTCACAGTGGGGGAACTTACGGTGGGTTTGCATCTTTGTGCTGGCCGGTTCGTCTTTGCCCCTGTCTTTGCAGCACTAGGGACGGATTCCTGGCCAAGGAGTTGAAGGAAGGCGGTCACAAGGCAGAAGTGACCACTGGTCTTATGGAGCACTGCAGGCTGATAGGGTGGGAGCAGCTCAGACAGGATGCTCATGTAGCGAGGAGGGTCAGAGAATGCCAGACTCGGGCACCTGCTGCAGAAGACCTGGAAGGGTCTCGCTGGTCCTGGAAGGAGGACGATGTTCTTCTTCCTTCCTCATTCTGCTGCTGTTCGATGAGCTTCTAAGCTAAAAAAAATCTGGTTCATCATCTTATAGAATTATGAGCATTCGTTGACTTTAGTCTGTTACTAATGAACAGTTTTAATATAGCAATCCTATTACTGGTGTTTTTTTCATTTTTTTTTTTTTGAGACAGAGTCTTAAGCTGTTGCCTTTAGTAGAGTGCTGTAATGTCACAGCTCACAGCAACCTCCAAATCTTGGGCTTAAGCGATTCTCTTGCCTCAGCCTCCCAAGTAGCTGGGACTACAGGCACCCACCACAATGCCCGGCTGTATTTATTTTTTGGTTGTAGTTGTCATTGTTGTTTGGCAGGCCCCAGCTGAATTCGAGCCCGCCAGCTCCTGTGCATGTGGCTGGTGCCCTAGCTGCTGAGCTACAGGCGCCGATCCCTTATTACTGTTTTTAACATAGTTTATTTACACAATGAATTAGGTGGGATTGGGGAGATAATATGAGAATCATATAGAATATGTCTGAAAGTCTGAACAAACAACTCATATGTTGACATTTAGAATATTGTTTGTTCAAAATTTTGAGATTTCTGATGTTTTTATTTCATAGTCAGGGTTAAAAAGAAGTCTAAAGCATAGAATATCCATATTCATGGGAAAAAGAGCTAACTTAAAAATGAAATGGCATTTACTATCTGTTTGGTTTCTGAGTTCTTTGGGAAAAACAATCACATTCTCCCACCTCCACATTGAGATATTCCTTCGTTGGGCCCTGACCATGCACAGTACATGTGCCCTCCATGTGGCCTTGACCTTTGAGCTGCAGATGAGTGTTGGTAAGGGTTTGCAAGGGGTAGGGGGTGTGATGCTTCCATTTGTAAATCACACAACAGCCATTTGTACCTGGCGGTGCCTTTTTTGCGCCTTACAGGCTGCCTAGGTGGAGGTGTACTTTCAATAATCTTAAATGTGTTGCCTTCCCAGCAGTGTGCTTCATTTCTTTTTGATGTAGAAAGTTTGCTCTAGAATCTTTTTCTATTAACAGTGACCTCTACCTATCAACTTTATACTTTACCTAAAGAGATGCCACGCCATGAGAATCATTAATATTTCATTAAGAATATATTCTTGACAGTGTACTTTTTCCTCCGCCAGCCCTGTCAACTACTCTTCAAATTTAAGGATCCCATTGAGAAAGCTGAGGTTAAAGATCTTTTGTGACTTAAGAAGTCACATAACAAAGCCAGTCAAAGCAAGGAACCACCCTGGAATTCTGAGCCTCAGCTTGTGCCTCTTCTTCTTCAGCTGGACCTTGCTCTTAAATTGAGAGGGATGCTTTTGGGTCTTATCAGTCATCACCGGGTTCTTTGTATCAAATCTGCAGTTCTCTGCAGCAAATCTATTCTCTTTATTAATTGCCTGGGGACGCTCAACTTCCATGTGTGGTTGCCGGGTGAAGGGTGACCCTCGTCCCATCTTGGATGCTCCACTTTCCTTTTCCGAGGGTGTTGGGTTCAAACCTTGCTCTGCCCGAACTGCAACAAAAACAGCCGGGCGTTGTGGTGGGTGCCTGTGGTCCCAGCTACTCGGGAGGCTGAGGCAAGAGAATCGCCTAAGCCCAGGAATTGGAGGTTGCTTTGAGCTGTGTGATGCCACAGCACTCTACCGAGGGCAATAAAGTGAGACTCTGTCTCTATAAAAAAATAAAAATAAAAACAAGATAAAAAAATTCTTCATTCACTTGTTGTTTTTTTGTGTTTTTTGGGGATTTTTTTTGGCACATAGACTGCGCTGGTTTTGAACTTCTTGCAAACGACAGAATATAGTGCTTGTTTTCATTTTAGGCCCTGCCAAGCATCTGGCATATTTAAGATACTGTTAAGCACCTTGTCAAAGGAGTCATGGCAGTGAGGTGGGTGGCACACTATTCCTGAGTTCCATGGTTGCGTTATGTCCCAGTACAGTGTCCCTCTGGGACGGGCTGGTGCACAGAGTGGGCTGCGCCAGTAGGTGGCAGTGTGAGCGAGGGCCTTCTGCTTGGGAGTGGTAGCTGGTGGCCTCCCGCTTTGTTCCTTTGGCGTTGGCGTCCTCTCACGTTGCCATCATGTGTCTCCTTGAGAGGGTGTTTATACCAAGAGGCGTAAAGGGCTCACAGGGAAGGAAACAACATCCAGATGTCAGTTTAATTAGAAAAAGTTTAAATTAGGAGGTAGAAGGCATTTCAGCAACCACCTTAATGTGTCTCATGTAAGAATATGAGATACTTGATTGAACAAAGCAGGGGAAAGGGGCTTTTCTGGGCCTCCATCCTCGGTGACCGCTGAATGGGCTGGGACAGCCTGTAAAATTCAGGCCTAATTGGCTCCTGGATAGAGATGAGTTGAAGGTTGATCTTGTTTCCTTGGAATGTGGTGTTTTAACTTGGGGGTCTGCCTGAAAACACATTTTATGAAAAAATGAAAATCTTGAGCACCAGAATAAATGCTGGGAAAATACAACACAAATACATGCTCTTACACACAGTTACTAATTATGTCCAATTAACCACTGGATATGAGAGTTGTGCTGTTCATTTTAGGGGGGTGTCTGTGCTGACAGCTCTATGGGAGCGTCATGTCATAGCTCATGAACCCAGTGACGCATGGCTTCAGTCTGCCTTCAGCAAGCAGAGACGTTGTTTTTGCTCCAGTGACCTTCAAAGTGCCCTTAAGATTAGGGCCATCCATCTGGAAAACTTACATTGCTCTGAATGGCAAATGTGGGGGAGGCGGGGTTTCTGTGGTGACATCAGTTTTGGCTTTGGTTGCAGGCATTAGGTAGTCTTACCTGTGAACTTTGGTAGTTACTGCAGAAGTCTCATTTACCATGAGAAACAGGGTAGACAGGGATGAACTAAGGAGTCAGGACACATGGCCATTTTTAGAGCCGTGGAGAGGCAGAGGCCTCTTGAAGCATTACACGTTTGTCCCAAGATGTAGGGGAAGATGGGCTCAGAGTCTGTCACTCTTTGAGCAAGGAAGGGCAGTGGGGAGGATGCCCAGACCTTACCTGCCCTTGTATCTCTGGCCGCACCTGCCTGACCCTCAACATTAGAGGCAGAAGCAAGATTTTCCTCTCTAGTCTAAGGCTCACCTTTGTAAATCTTTGTTTTCTCCACCTGTCACCCTGGAGCAGTGGTTCTCAACCTGTGGGTCCTGACCCACAGGAACTATATTAAAGGGTTGCCACATTAGGAAGGTTGAGAACCAGTGCCCTAGAGGATGAACAACGCAACATGCATTCCCATCTGAGAAACACTGTTCTCACCCACAGGAATGTGGTTTAGCCCAGTAACTCCCATTAGACAAGCCAAGGCAATCAACATGCTTGTATGAAATTGACCCTTTGCCAGAGATACGATTATTCAGTCTTCTCCACTAGTATTCTACATATACTCTCAATTCACAGACATCAATCTAAATGATTGAATATTTACATGCAGCCCAAGCTGCTGGCACCCCCATACGCCTTGCACAGAGAAGTGCTGAGAACACCAGGTATGTGGGTGAGGGGCCTTCTTCCCTTTGCTAGGAAGGAGAGGGACTGTGTCTGGTGGTAGGATTGGGAATAGCGATGACCGCTCCTCCCTGGAATTAGAACCCAGGATGGAGCCTGTAGAAATGGTGTAAATTGTGGTTAAAATCAATGGCAGCTGTATTATAATTTGGTGGGCTGATCTAAAAAGAGAATATTTGGATCCTTCCTGTGGGGAAGCATATTGCTTGTGTAAGTAACTCTTTAGAATACAACCCATTTATAAAACATGGGACACTGGAATTCTCAGCATCTGGTCAGACCTCGGATTTCACCGAGATTCCAGGAAAGACATGAGAATGAAAAAAGGGACCTACCACGAAAAGGGGACAGTAATGCTACCTGTCAAGCATGTGAGAAAGACTTGTCATGGATTATATTTTAAGGAAAAAATACAATTTTATAGAAGAAATATTTTTCTGATAATCACAGGGACCTTAGGTAACTTGAACACTTTTTTTTTTTTTAAATCTCTGTTCTGTCTTTATTTTTTTTTTTTTAACAAGTGAACAGTTTATTAACCATTAAACAAAGGTATGATGTGATACAGTACAAGCCAGACACTCAAGATGGGTATAATAGTACTACTCACACAAAAACTTAAATTTCACCTCAAAAAAAAAATCACAAGACAAAAGAGAAAGCAATTTCACTGTTATAAGATAAGATACTTCATGCAAAGTATTAACTTTTTTTTTTTTTGGAGGCAGGCTTTCACTGTGTTGCCCAGACTAGAGCGCAGTGGCGTCATCGTAGTTCACCACAACCTCAACCTCCTGGTTCAAGCAACCCTCATGCCTCAGCCTCCCAGGTAGCTGGGAATTACCAGCATGCCCCACCATGCCCAGCTGATTTTTCTACTTTTTGTAGAGGTCTTTCTTTGTGGCCCAGGCTGATCTTGATCTTTCTGCCTTGGCCTCCCAAATTGTTGGGATTGTAGAGGCGAGCCAGCAAGTCCAGCTCTTCTTTAAACATTTTTTATCCAGCTTTTGCTGATTAACATTGAGACTTATGGATCAAAGTATATCTTATCAGTATCTACATTTGAATATTAATTTCAAAGATCATATTTTGCGTTATGAGACATTTATAAAATTCTTAATTGCTGTAATAACTCAGGTGTACATTTTGTGTCATCTGAGTATTTAAGTTGCTAAACTTTGATAGATAAATTGATTACCAATTAAAATGAAATATCTGTATTGTTAAAAAGTGACTGTGTGTCGGCTTGGCGCCTGTGGCTCAATGGGCTTAGGCACCAGCCACGTACACCTGAGCTGGCAGGTTCGAAACCAGCCCGGGCCTGCCAAACAACAATGACGGCTGCAACCAAAAAATGGCTGGGCATTGTGGTGGGTGCCTGTAGTCCCAGATACTTGGGAGGCAGAGGCAGGAGACTTGCTTGAACCCAGAAATTGGAGGTTGCTGTGAGCTGTGATGCCACGGCACTCTCTCCAGGGTGACAGCTTGAGGCTCTGTTTCAAAAAAAAAAAAAGTGTGTGGCTGTAATTATTAACAGGTCATTATTTACTGTTACGTATTGTTAAATTTTGTAATTGAATATCTAAGGAGTTATTTACAAAGTTAGATGCACCATTGCAAGAAAGAATAGTCATAAAATTGAACTTCTTCCTATAGGAAACTATTGTCATTGCTAACAATATTGCAGTTTTTTTATTGTTCATCAGCACCATTAAACAATAAAGAAAACATTGTGTTTATGATTAAAAATGATAGATTGGGGATGGGCAAGATGGCTCATACCTATAAACCTAGCACTTTGGGAGCTGAGGCGGGTGGATTGCTTGAGCTCAGGAGTTAAAGAGACCAGCCTGAGCAAGAGGGAGACCCTTCTCTACTAAAAAGAGAAACATGATTGGGGCATTGTCATGGGCGTAGTCCTGTAGTCCAGCTACTCGGGAGGCTGAGATAGGAGGAGCTCTTGAGCCCAGGAGTTTGAGGTTGCTGTGAGCGAGGCTGACGCTGTGGCGCTCTAACCCAGACAACAGAGTGAGACTGTGTCTCAAAAACAAAACAGAAATAAATGAATCGTAGTTGTTTAAAAGAAGCCACTGTAAAATGAATTAATGGCACTTCCGTGACTGTCAGCACGTTCTCTGTTTATTGTATTTCTTCTTCCCAGGAGGGTCAGTGGCCATAGTCACTGCTAAACATTGTGGGAAGCACAGGGCCCCTCCCACAACAAAGAATCACCTGGCCCCAGACATTTGGTTGCCAGACCTGAGATGTGCAGGACTAGCGGTATTATCCTCACCTAGGCAGTCAGTTGTTGAGCAGACTGATCGCTGAGGGGAGAGTGAAATAAGCCATGGTTTCTGCCTTCAAAGAACTTTTCAGTCTGCTAAGAGGCAAGTGAGAAACCAGACAAGGAAAGCAGAATGATAGAGCAGTGTGGGAAGTGCTGGGACAGAGCCATGCTCCAGCTCACAGAGAAAGCATCTGACTTGGATAGGAAGGAAACAATTCCTTGGGGGAGAAGTTGATTTGAATTACTAGAACTTAGTTAGGCAGAGCTCCTATCTATCAATTGGAAGAAGTGTCTCTGGGTATTTCAAACAAAGAGAATGTACCACAGGGGTTATTTTTACACAGCTGAGAAACAGAGACAGTGAAGAAACTCAGACAAGCAGTAGAAGGAAAGGACCACCAGCCCCAGGCTGCAGGGATGAAGAGGAGAAAGCGGCGGTGGTACTTGAGCCAGGAACGGGTCCCTCCTGGCAGGCCCTGGGCCACCTTCTAGCAGCTTCCATGAGGAGGGGAAGAGTACTCTAGCTTGCCCCTTCCTCCCAGCCTTGAACGTCTCCACCACTACTTCTCACTGGCCAAATCTGGCCGGAAGCCATTTGTCAGGGGAACCTGGGAATTGTGGTCCCTAGCACAGAGACAGCATGGCTGGAGAGAGTATACTCAGAGGTGCAGCAGTGTGAAAAAGGGTCACTATACATGATCTAGAGTGGCTGGTGGGAAAGGTGTCGGGGGTGGGCAGACATGTTTATGAGGGACCCTGGCTTTGGTGACACAGCTCTGTGTGGTTTGGGAAGGACACTGGCAGCAGAAGGCAGGGTGT
This sequence comes from Perodicticus potto, assembly GCA_963574655.1. NCBI lineage: Eukaryota > Metazoa > Chordata > Mammalia > Primates > Lorisidae > Perodicticus > Perodicticus potto. The sequence continues at coordinate 9,201 of CAUYRH010154223.1, forward strand.
GCTGGAGGGGGCCAGACAGGAAAGCGGGAGACTCCCGGGAGGCTGGAGCGTTTGTCCCGGTGAAGGTAATGCAGGCGGGGAGGAGGCGCTGGCTGCCCTCCCTGACAAAGGATGGGGGAGATGTGTGAAGACAGGTGAGGTTTGTAGGGACAGAAAGATGCCAACCCAGAAGGTGGCAGCACTGGAACTAGACGCCCACTCACCGTTCCTGGACTCCCACTCCTGTGCATCTGTCCACTACTGGCAGCAGCAGGAAAGCACTCGGCCTGGCTTGGCCCCAGGTGCTCAAGTTCACAGTGAGAGGCTGTGTGTTCCCGAGGGCACCATCTCTCCTGCTGTGATTCAAGGAGCCACACTTCCACTCCTGGAGCGTTTCAGCTTTCAGTGTGTTTTCTTCTCATCTCACATTTTCTGTACTTCACATTACACAAATCTTGCTTGTTTGTACATTTAATCTGGTGCAGATTCCTAACTTTCAAATTCAAATTCCTATTTAAAAATTACTAGTCAGAGTTGTTTTTAGAGAATTCTCTTTTTACAACTAAATGTTCTGTTCTAACCATTCATACACCCCAGAATCCGGCTTATAGACAATGGATTTCACAATATTCCCATTAAAATTCTTTCTTGTGGTTCTGTTCATAAATATCCCTGGCAGAGTTCCCACAATTTATAAGACTGGCTACAAAACCACAAATTGAATTGCAACCCTTGGTTAGTTAATAGAGGTCAAAGTATTAGTTCTAAATAATGCAACTTGGTATGTTACCCAGAAATTCCAGGAAAAGCTTTCTTCTGTGATTTTTTTCAGTTTCATTCTTAGCAGCACACAACAATCATGTTGTTCAGCTCATGAGCAAAATAGTAAGGCACTAATCTCTTAAAAATTATGTTGCCCCAATTAGAGACTCAGATTTTCCATAATGTATTTTATGAAATCTGAATCCTCATTCTTCAATAAGTTTCAAGCAAATACTTAAAGAGATTGTAGTGTTACAAAACTTTAAACATCTTTACTCTACAAAAATATAGTGGTATGTGATGGGAACTTAATCTAAATTTGCAAAAGCACATACAGATCTTGCCTTCAGAGGGTACTGTTTGAAGCCAGCATATACAACTACCATTATATTTCATTTTGGTAAAACAATTTGGTGAGATGCTTGAAGGCCTCTGGAAACCCAGAGCAAACCCTTTGCATTCATTCCAAAGGGTTCAGGAAGAAATTCGCAGAGAATGTGACATCTGAAGTTGGTCTCAAAGGATGGGACGGTGTTAGACTAAGGAAATGTAGACTTTTCTAAACCCATTTCTCCTTTGCTCTACTTCTTCATAACATTAAGCCATCCTTCCAACTGTATTGTTCTATTAATACTTACTGTAGGATGATCAGTTATCCCAGTTTGCTAATTCCTGTTTCAACCTTGGAAGTCCCACATTCTGAGATACTGTACCCTCATTTTCAGGGTCAACCCAGACAACTGATCACTCTCATTTATTGCCCTCCAGTCATACTACTTGCTCATGACTCCCTCCTTTGCTTATGACAGCTTCTCATCTAGACAGGGTATTACTTCCAGGTTAGTATAGTGGTGAGTGAAAGTGGGGAAGAAAGTAACCTAAAAAAATTGAAAATAGAGGAGAAAGAGGAAAATAGAATGGGCAGTCTTCTTGTCAGTGAATGAATTCATTCTGGACCTGCACAGATCCTGGCACCCAGTAAAGGCGCGGGAATTGATTAAGCCTGTGGTCCCCCCAACTCCTGGATCATGGACTGGTGCTGGTCAGTGGCCTGTTAGATTCTCGTAGAAGCTCAAACCCCACTGTAAACTACACATGCGAGGGATTTAAGTTGAGTGAGTGCTCCCCGTTAGAACCTAATACCTCATGGTATCTGATGTGGAGCTGGGGCAGTGATGTCTATCAAGTTGCAGTAGAACAAGCTCAGCACTTCACTAATTCTGCATTTATGGTAGTTGTATAATTAGTTCACACATAACACATATTACAATGTAATAATAATAGAAATGTAATTCACTTGACTCATCCAGAAATCATCCCCATCCCCCTACCCCCAGTCTGGGCAAAAATTGTCTTTCATAAAACTGGTCCCTGGTGCCCAAAAGTTTGGCGACAGTTGGATTAGGTGGTTGGTAAGATAAAAAAATGTCAGTACCTCTTACTCTATGGACAGCACAGACTACTGAAATGACTACTCAAGATCCATATGACAGCACTAAGATTAGAATTTAGACCATGCTTCAACTACCCAACATTAAATCAGGTGTTTCCCTGCACCCTTTGGGGCCTTAAAACTGGGTCCTCCTTAGTTATAAAAGGTGTCATAGCGCCCTCTAGTTGTGTCAGTAAGCTGCCTCTGTCCAGAGCAGGTCAGGGGACGACCATGCCTTCTCTTCTGTATCCAGTGGGAGTCATTGTAAGACCGTCATTAGTACTCAGTGTGCAGTCAGTGCCTGTGAACCAGACTTGACTCTTTGATTAAACTCTTCCATTTCAGGATTCTGACATGCTGATAGGTGAGGGTAGACTGGTGATGCCAAATGTTGGACTTATTTTGGAACTGGTTACAGGCTTCTCCTCTGCTTCTGTGGCACATTCACCTGTGACCTATGACTGCTCAGGCCCCTGGTGTCTCCATCGGAGCATTAAATTGCAGAGGTCATGTGGTGGTCTTGTAGTCTTCTGAGTAATGAAACTGGCTGCTAGTCCAAGTCAGTGTAGCCTTCCTTGTCAGATGGAATCCCTTCTCAGTGGGCATCATGTCAGGGTAAATAAAAACATGAACCCAGCAAGGTGAGGCAACGATATGTTTCTCTTTGTATGAGGTCAAATTCTGCACTTGAGAAGGGTAAGCTAAATTGGGATCTCACCTCTAGGTCTTTAAACAGTTTTGTCTTCCTTCCCCTTTCTTGTCTTTAACATTGCCTTGCCTGCATCTGAGGACTGCCGGGCTTTGATTTCAGTCAAGGTCACGAGGCCCTGGAACTGGAGTCCAGTGCCTGGGGTGTAGTTCCAGCTGTTCCTCTCTCTGTTCATTAGTTTAATGCAGGGGAGAAGAGCATGGATTTTGGATGGGACAGCTGTAGGACCCCAGGGAAGCTGTCTAACCTGACCAAGTGTCCATCTGGTTGTCTATAAAATGAAAACCATTCTGTTGACCTCGTAGTTTTGTATGTGTACTCACTGGCATGCTGTTGTGAAGGACCTTAGTGCAGGGCCCTGACACTCAAAAATTGGTAGTTTTTTGTGGTTAGCATAATATCATTCATTCATTTACTCATTCAATATTGAGAAGGGGGTCTGTGACATTTAAGCTATCACTTGAGGGCTGAGCACGTCTTGGCCTGATGGGAAAGGTTAAGGAGACCAGCATTTTCACTTTTCCAGAGCAGGGCTTGGGGGGGGGGTGTGTGTGTAGAGGGGAGGACCTGGACGCAGGTGTGTGTGGGAAAAGGGCATGGACACTGGTGTATGTGTGAGGAAGGTCATGGGCACAGGTGTGTACGGGAAAAGGGCATGGACACAGGTGTGTTTGGGGGGAGAAGGGTGTGAACTAGGTGTGTGTGGGGAAAGGGCCTGAGGGCAGGTGGGAGATCATGAAAAGAGCTGTGTGGGGGGAAGGGCTTGGATACAGGTGTGGGTGTGGGGGGCTTGGATATAGGTGTGTGGGGGGCAGGCCTGAAGACAGGTGTATGGGAAAGGGCTTGGATACAGGTGTGTGGGGGGAAGGGCCTGAAGACAGGTGTGTTTGGGGGAAGACGGGTGTGAACTAGGTGTGTGTGGGGAAAGGGCCTGAGGTTGGAGATCATGGAAAGAGCTGTGTGTGGGGAAGGGCTTGGATACAGGTGTGGTGGGGGACGGGCCTGAAGACAGGTGTATGGGAAAGGGCTTGGATACAGGTGTGTGGGGGGAAGGGCGTGGATACAGGTGTGGGGGGGAAGGGCATGGATACAGGTGTATGGTAGGAACGACCACGGACACAGGTGTGTGTGGTTGTCAGGTTACATGGGTGGAGGGATGAAGGTGCACTGTTTGTTTATATTCTGCACCTGAATTTCTAATACTTTGGTGTCATTCTCTTTTCTCTCCATTCCCTGGCCGGTTAAAAACTATTGAACCCCCCCCCCCCCCCCGCAGAAATGCCATTTCTTTCACAGAGCTTATCCTCATGCTTCCTTGACTTAGTCCCTCTCCCCCTTGCCTCCCTGTCAAATTGTGTGACTCTCCTTTAGGTTTGGTAGCCCCCTTTCAGCAGTAAGCAGCTAAGAGCATCTTGGTCCCCGTCACCTCGCTGCACACTCGTGCCTGTGTGTGCTAAGCAGGTCTCATGGTCACTGTGTTGGATTCAACACAGGAAATGGTTGTGGAGTTTGCTTTTGCTATTTCATAAGAAAGTTTCCCTTCTATTTCTAATGATGAGAAGACAACATAGTCTTGAATAATGCCTTGATACTTTCATTCTAGCAGTTTTCCAAGTTTTACTTAACAGGTTTCAATGAATTCAAGAGTTTACCATAATACTGAATGCAAAACCCATCGTTGTGTTTTTAGGGATATATCTTTGCATCCTTCCCTTCAGTTTAATATTAAATGAATTTAGGAAAAGCAGTACAGTTTTAATTAAAGTAGTTTTTATTTGATCAGCCCTGTCATGGGGCATGCCGTTTTTTCTATTAGCAATTGTTAAACAGAATAATTAGCCTGTGTTTATAGAGACTCCTGTGGGGGGAAATGGCTAAATGCCTGCTTTGTTTTCTGCTGTAGGCAGTGACCACCGCGGAGGAACCTGATGGGCACAGTAGTTGGGGGAGCCAGGCTGGCTGCCGCCTTGGAGATGAAGGTCTTGAGCCAGGGCCATCGGACAGAGTTGTGCATGTGGCCGTGAACCACACTGCCCTGTTGCCCCGGGTGCCCTGCCCTAGGAACATGACAACAGCCCAGAACGGCCACAGGCGAGGTGCCACACCCACCTGTTCAGTGTCAGATGCAAAAGAGTCCAAGATGGTGACTTCTCCTGTTTGGCAGAATGGCAGCTGTTGCAGCAGCCCCAGCAGAGATACAGGGGTCCAGGACTCCCGAGTCAGCCCTTCCAAGCTCGTTCGCCTCTTCTCTGTGAGTCGCAAGAGGACGAGTAACCACCCCGACAGGCCCCGCTCCGTGGTCCTGGTGGGCAATTCTTCAACATGGAATGCCCTTGCCTCCTTCCGGAAGATGGGATCTTTCAAAAAATTGAAATCCTCAGTCCTCCAGGGAATTCAGAACCGAGAGGGATCAGGTGCCTCAAAAGAAGATGCTTCAGAATATGACCCAGGGAAACTCATCCCAAATGGCGCTGTAATAGGCGTCCAGACAAGCAGGTGCGCCTCCTTGGGACAGGTGAGTGACCCCCCCAGGGCAGGGGACGGGGGTGCTTCCGACTGCTCTGACCCTGAGGAGACTGATGACGCTTTCCAGAGGAGCACTCACCGCTCCCGCAGCATCCGCAGGGCCTATGGCCTGGGCCGCATCAGCCTGCTGGACACCGATAAGCAGCACGGCCTCCCGGCGCCCGGCCGGCCCCTGTCTTCCATCAGCCAGGAGCCCGCCCTGTGTGAGATCCTGGTGAAGGACCCCGAGTGTAATAGCATCATCTACAGGAAAAGCAAGAGCACAGACAACTTGAACTTTCTCAAGAAGAGCTCCTTCAAAAGGAAGTCTACCTCCAACCTCACGGACCTCAGGGTGGCGCACGAAAGGCCAGTGCCCCAGAGGACGCTAAGCAGTTCTTCTGCAGACTCTGAAAAGCTCAGTGGCTCAGAGAGAAGGACCAAACGATGGAAGAGCCCGATAAGGGCCAAGGACTTTGACAGAGTCTTACGACTTGTAAGCAATGTGACAGATGCCGCCTGGAAGAGGGAGAGTCCCAAGAGCGGGGCCCCATCCCCCCGCGAAGCACACCCGAGACTGTGGCAGCACAGCAGGCTGCACGATGACTATTCCCGCCGTGCGTCCAGCAGCTCCGAGCAGGACAGACGGCGGGGCGCGTCGCCGGCGCACAGCACGGCTGCACGCTGCGCCTCGGGCCCTGGCTTCAGCCCCACCACTCCTCAGGGTCCCCGTATAGACGTTGACACTGCAGTATTTCCTCTTGAAGCCAAAAGCTCCCATGCATCAGAAAGTGATGGTCCTTGTGCCAGCAGTTCCTCATCAAATTCACTTGCCCAGGAAGTGTTGAGCAAAGACTCCGATGAACCAAATGCCGGCAGCCAGTTTACATTTGACCTGGAGCAGCCTCCTACCCCACTAAGGCCCACCACGCCCAAGCCCCAGAGCCCAGGGGCAGGAAGTGCCAAGGGTCCCAGCAATCACAGTGCACTGTCCCTCAGTTCTGTGGAGAGTGAAGAAAGGGCAGAGGTGCCTGCTCAGAGAGAGCCAGGACCTGTGTCCTTCCAAAATTTGGTGCAAACCACACATGGTGATGAGGACAATGGGGACCCTCAGCTGAGCCTCAGCCAGGCGGCCAGTCCAGAAGAAAAGAAGGAGGAGGTAAGGGCCGAGGTGAGGTCCCTTCTGTAGGTGACCCTGTTGTGGGAGAGGAACTTGTAAGCTAGGCTCTTACCTTACCGGGAGATGTCATTGCTGCACTGCTGTCACCTTTGGTTCTGAGCCTGTCGAGGCCAGCGACCCTGTGCTGCCGATGATGTCACTGTCACAATTATTAGCAAGAATAGGAGACATCAAGTTGTTGTTTACCAAGTTCAGAAGTAGTCTCTATCTCTTTTGAAATAAATTGCTAATGAGTAAAATTCTTTGAGGTGGCATTTACCAGACCACTCATTCAAAAGGTATTTATTAAGCACCTGCTATGTGTTAGATTCTGGAAGGACAAAAAAGTTAAAAAAGAAGCAACTGTTAGGTACTCTCACATGTTTCTTTTTTCTCTTTTTTTTGTAGAGACAGAGTCTCACTTTACCACCCTCGGTAGAGTGCCGTGGTATCACAGCTCACAGCAACCTCCAACTCCCAGGCTTAGGCAATTCTCCTGCCTCAGCCTCCCAAGTGGCTGGGACCACAGGTGCCCCCCACAACGCCCAGCTATTTTTTTTGTTGTTGTTGTTGCAGTTCAGCTGGGGCTGGGTTTGAACCTGCCACCCTTGGTATATGGGGCCTTGTTATATGGCGCCCCACTGACTAAGCCAGAGGCGCTGCCCACACATGTTTCATTTTTGAAACTATTTATTTTTATTATCCATATCTTTCTTCTTTATATTTTAAGCCATTTCTAAATCCTTTCCAACAGAGTACATGAAAATGAAGTTCTTTGTTTTAAGAGATCATTATATGTTCTAAGTCTGTTTTATTTCCTAGGAACAAATTAGGAATATGCAGTTTGGTGCCTGTCAGCCTCTGAATGATGCTTGAGATTTTTATGATGTTAATGTACTTATTTTTAGGGTAGATTATAAGCATCTCATGAATTGAATGAGCTAAGAACTGTCAAGGCTATAAGAGCAATAGTCTTTTCATATCTTGTCAAACATCCAGCACCTTTACTGTGTAATTTTCACTTCGTAAATGAATTCAGTAATATAATATTACATAGCTGAAAGATGAGGAAATGCATCCGTGTGTATATTGCAGATTGTTCTTTGCATACATTTCTGGACTGTTTTTCAGGTTTAAATTGGTGCTTGCCATAGAGTATAATCCCCTCGCACCAATTCCTGGAGAAGACTTCAGTTAATTTCTTAAAGCATGCAAATAAATGATTGCACACAAGATTTGCAATCTCAGAAGCCAAGACAGACTCTAGACTATCCTTTTTTTTTTTTTTTTATCTGTGCTATACAGGGAGACATAGCTGGTAGAACCTTTCTAGAAAGACCTGGAAAAGAGAACAAATTGTTTTTGTTTGTTTTTTTAAGAGACAGAGTCTTACTTTATCGCCCTTGGTAGAGTGCTGTGGTGTCACAGCTCACAGCAACCTCCAGCTCTTGGGCTTAGGCGATTCTCTTGCCTCAGCCTCCCAAGTAGTTGAGACTACTCCTGCCTGGCTATTTTTTGTTGCAGTTTGGCTGGGGTGGGGTTCAAACCCTCCACCCTTGGTATATGGGGCCAGCGTCCTACTCACTGAGCCAGCTGAGCCATAGATGCCGCCCAGGAGAACAAATTATAGAATACCTTCAGGGGGTTCAGATCAGCCTCAAAGATCCCTGTGTTAAGGGTCCCTGGGCAGCCAGAGAAGTGCTGTCTGATCCCTTTTGATTTAAGGTTCATGTGGAGAGCTCAGGGCCAGTCTGTCTTCAGGGGTCTTAAATGCTGATGAACATTAGCTCATTTGCATATTTTGAAAAAATCTTGTGGAACCGTTGTAAGGACCCAGGACTAGTAACCAGTCTTGGGAAGGAATTCCAGTTTTGCCAGCCCTGGTTTCTATGATTAGACAAAACTTTCACTCTATCCTGGGTAAGATGAAGTTTAACATTCTTTCTGCTAAACACCAGGCCTGTCCCACTGATGATTTGGAATCCTCCCTTCCTAAAAAAGGATTTGTATAAATCTAGAGGGTACTTTATGTTAAAAGTGAAATTTTATTTTCTGCTTAACAAAATTAGTAAAATGCATTTAGCTTTTTTTGTTGTTGTTGTTGTTGCAGTTTGGCCGGGGTCAGGTTCGAACCCACCACCCTTGGTATATGGGGCTGGCACCCTACTCACTGAGCCACAGGTGCTGCCCTTAAAATTAGTAAAATAAAAAAAAATCATTAAAATATTTTATTCCTGTGTGCCTATTAAGTAAATATATGCAAGAGTTATTGTCCAACTTAATCAGTTACTTGCTGGAGTGATTTTGACCATTTTATGGTTTTATATGTATATTTGCTATTCTTAGTTACGTCTATTTTAATTTCTACTCACAGAGGATCACTAAAGACAGAAAGCATAAGAAACAATTATATTGAAAATTAGTTTATTAAAGGTAGGCGAAGTGGCTCATGCCTGTAATCCCAGCACTTGGGAAGCTAAGGCCTGTGGATTACTTGAGCTCACAGGTTCAAGCCTGAGCCAGAACAAGACCCAGTCTCTAAAAAATAGCCGGGCATTGTGGCAGGCGCCTGTAGTTCCAGCTGTTTGGGAGGCTGAGGCAAAAGGATCACTTGAGCTCAAGAGTTTGGGGTTGCCGTGAGCTAAGATGTGCTCTACCAAGAGTGAACAAGTGAGGCTCTGTCTAAAAAAAAAAAAAAAAAAAACAACCCACCCAATTTATTAGAGGTGCACATCCATTGATAATTCTACAAATTTGCCTCCAAATGTTGACCACTTTTCCAGCACTTGGGAAGCTAAGGCTTGTGGATTACTCGAGCTCACAGGTTCAAGCCTGAGCCAGAACAAGACCCAGTCTCTAAAAAATAGCCGGGCATTGTGGCGGGCACCTGTAGTTCCAGCTGTTTGGGAGGCTGAGGCAAAAGGATCACTTGAGTTCAAGAGTTTGGGGTTGCCGTGAGCTAAGATGTGCTCTACCAAGGGTGAACAAGTGAGGCTCTGTCTCAAAAACAAAAACAAAAGAAACCACCCAATTTATTAGAGGTGCACACCCATTGATAATTCTACAAATTTGCCTCCAAATGTTGACCACTTTTAACTTGCATGTATTTGCTCAAAATTCTTTCAAGGCACATCAAGCTTCCTCTTACACTGTTAATGTATATGTGAAAAAGAGAAAATATAATGATGATTTTATCCAATTTGCATTTTAATTTATTTTAGGAAAGTAGTGATGGGTTTTGTCCAATTTGCATTTTATTTTAGGAATATTCAGTGTTACTTGCAGAGAAGTGCTTGTGAAGTATAACCTGAAACCTCCTTTTTATCTTGACACTGAAAAACAGATTACAAATTACAGGAAACAAAAAAAAAAAAATCACTTTGGAAAATGCAAGAAGTCCAACTTTCATGAGTTAAAAGCAGTTTTTGTCTTTTACCTCTTTAAGTATACATATATATATGTGGGGTCACTATGAAAGTTTTGAGATAGATTGTATTGTGGTCCATTATTTCACTTCCAACACAGTGGACAGCATCCTTTCTTACTCACATATGCAAGTTTCATCTTGCTGGGCTTATTGTTGTTGCTGGGAGGGTTTCATTTGTTTCCGTCCACATGGATTTTAGGTTTCTTGATTTTTGTGTATCTCAAAACTTTCAATATCTTCTTTACACATATTTTGTCTGTATACATTTTGTATTACAAAATTGAATTTCAGTCTTTACTATATTTTCATATACAGTGTGTTGTGTTTTATTTAGCTCACTAACAGGATGCTTCAACTTACATACTTAAACCACATTTAAGTTGTGTTTGTTGTTGGGTATGAAAACATTAAAATCAGTATATTATGGTGTTAAAGTAAAAGTTATAATATACTTTCAATAGAGAGAATAATTTTTAATAAGAATCATTTATTTATAATGTACTACTCTAAAAATGAAAAAATGATTTTTGAAAAATCATAAGCAGTTTAACAAGATTGTGTATCACTGAAAAAGAGAACATGTCATTCCACTTTCATTCACAAAATGCGTTACACTCCTGCCACCTAGTGGTGAACTTTGTTGTAAGAGGCGTGATCTGTGTTGAGAGAGTCCCTGGACTTGTTACTCAGTGTGAAAATGCAGTTTGGCATTTACTGGTTGACAGTGCCACCTGTTCTCTTATTACAGGAATAAGCACAGGAGTTGGGATTGTTAGTGCTTGTTTTCCTACCATTGCACACAGGAGAAGGAACCTCTCCTCCCACCTATCCAGAATAGAGTCCGTAGTTCAAGAGTGATGAAATGTGCCATAGACAAAGCTCTTTTCAATGGTTAGAACTCCTTTCCAGGCAGCTTTGGTAAGCTGCAGTCTCTTGGTAAAGGTTTCCAGTTTGGGTGGACCCTAGCTCTGCCATTCAAACACTGGACCTGCTATTTTCATACTGGCTGCCACTGTGTAGATGTTATTATCAGTTTTGATGATTTCTTTTATCCTAGGTTGACATGACTTTTTAAGAAAGGAGGAGTTAAGGTCATTTTTCCCAGAACTCTTTTGATATAGCACTTTGTTAGAGTCTTACAGGGAACTGAGAAATTCTTTAATTAGTTTGGCATCACATTAATTTTTAAAAATGCACAAGAGTTAAATTTTAACATAATCTTAACTTTTACGTGTTCATTCGATAAGGCACCAAACCAAATTTGTTTACAAAGGTATGAGTGTATTTGTTTACCAAGTATGAGTGACCAGCTGTGGCTCTATAGGGAATGAGGGTGATGCCAAAGAACTTTTACTCACACCCAGATGTATCTAAATCACAGGAGGACTGTGCGGAATGGATTAAATCCTACAAGGGGGTAAAAGCAAAGTGCTGTGGTTTTCAGAAGAGTGCCAAATCAAGAAGGCTTCATAAGGGTGACCGAATCTTCATAAGGGTGTCCACAGGGGACGTTCCAGTAAGGTGCAGTAACTTAGGCATTCGTGCAAAGATTTCCTGTGATTGGAGAAAAGAGGAAGTAATGTAATTTCATATGTAGGGGAATAATCCAAGTTATGATAAAATCATCAAATCCACTGTGTTAAGTGAAGTAAGCTAGGTGCAGAAAGATGAATGCTGCCTATTCTCATGTGGAAGCCAAAAAAGCTGATCTCATAGAAATAGATTATAGAACAGTGGTTACTAGAGGTGGGGGAGCACAGCAGTTCACAGGTAAAACAGTACAGCTGAATAAGAGGAGGAAGTTCTAGTGTTCTAGAGCACTACAGGATGACCATAAATAACAAGTTATTGTATATTTTCAAATAGCTAGAATAGATTTTGAATGTTTCCAACACAAAGAAATGATAAACATTTGTGGTGGTGAATATGCTGATTACCCTGATTGGATCAAGGCACATTATATACTTGTATGTATCAGACAGTATACGCCATAAATATGTACAATCATTGTGTGTCAATTAAAAAAAATACAAGCAGGGCAGTGCCTGTGGCTCAGTGAGTAGGGTGCTGGCCCCATATACCGAAGGTGGAGGGTTCAAACTTGGCCCCAGCCAAACCGCAACAAAAAAATAGCCAGGTATTGAAGCGGGTGCCTGTAGTCCCAGCTACTTGGGAGGCTGAGGCAAGAGAATCGCCTGAGCACAAGAGCTGGAGGTTGCTGTGAGCTGTGACGCCATGGCTCTTCACCGAGGGCGACAAAGTGAGACTGTCTATAAAAAAAAAAAAAAAAAAAAAAAAAACAAGCAAAAGATCACACATAAAAAAAGAATTAAAAACATTAAAAGTCCAGATCATGAACACTCTTGAAATTCACAATAAAGAATCTGCACAGTATGTGGTAAACACTGAGGAGCCACGGACATTTATGGAGAAGCTGCCCAGAATTGTGCTTAGAGAAATTAACCCACCAAAAGTAGAGAAGAGAATTGGAAAGGTGACCAGAGGGAGAGGCATCAGGAGTTTATTGCCAGAGAGCTCAGAGATGACAAGGGCCTGATATGCGAGCGTGGATGTGGAATAAGTAAGGAAGGAACAGGAGTGACTGAAACCGTAGAAGTCAAAGTATGCGGGAAAAATAGTCATGTACCTTGTCAGTCAGCATCTGCCCCGTGCCAGACGGGGGTTCCTAGTCTAAATGGTAGAGTGCATTGTGCACAGATCGTCACTATACAGTGGTAAGTACTCCTCGTGAGACTGCACCAAGGCAGAATTAGTAACTCTGGGTGGAAAGTGGCAGAACTGGGGAGGGACAGTTGCGTGGTGTCATGAGCGCCTGGGGCCCCAGCCTTCCAGGAAGCGCGGAGTGGGCAGCAGGTGCCAGAGCTTGGCTCTGCTGCTTACCAGTTCTCCTCTGTTGCTAAACCTAATTTTTGGCACCTGTAAACTGTAGGTGATGAGAGGCCTGACAGCATAGGGTTGTTGTGAAGGTTGAATGGAGTGGTGCTTATACTTAGCACAGGGGTTTGCATGTAAGTGTCCAGCAGAGTGGTGAGTCTGTTGTGCTCAGGTCACTGCCTGTGGTCGCCGTAACGTTCATACAGGGTGGATAGGTGGAGAAGTGGGACATAAGACTGGTCTGACAGGTCCAGACATCCTTAGGAATGGCCTTGGTTAGACCTGTGGATTTGGACTTCACCTTACAGTCAGTGGTCATCAGTGATGTGACAAAGCAGGGGCCACAGAGAGACATTCTGTGGCTGAGGTTGACCAGAGTAGCTTTGTGGTCAGAGCTGGGAGGGGGCGGGCAAGGGGAGAGACCGTGTCCCTCAGGACTGTAGGTGGGGTCGTGAGATCTGGACTGAGGTTATGGAAATGAAGACGAGGAGATGACTCCAAACTGCTAATTAGTGTTGAATGTTCATGGGGAAAGGGAGGTTTGGGGTGATGGGAGGTTGATGGGTATGTTGTATGGAGTTCCTGTCATGAAACCATCCATGAGTACAATGGACTGGAAAGAGAAAGGCACCACAAGCCACAGTGTCACTGAAATAAAGCCTTCCTCCAGTTTGTAGTACTGGGATAATCCAGAACAGGATATTTTAAATTTCAGTGAACAGTTGTGGGACTTCTGTGATGTTGCCAGATGCTTCCTTATGTAATGACAGTTCCAAGGTGCTATCTTGGTGTGATTTAATCAGAGGTACAGACCCAGAACACAATTGTGACTCTCTGTGCAAGTATAATAGATTACTCAGACATTACTCTTTATGTTGCTCAAATAGTAGGGAGATTTAAATGGGTCTGGAGTTGAGAAGTTTACTTCAGGTGTTTCACAGAGTCCTGGCTAGAACTGGAAGGGTGATGTTACATTTATGTAAGTAAATGTAGTGACCCTAGAAAGTCTGCCCAAGATCTTATTAGCAGTTTTATTTAGGTATAATTCCTGTAGCATCGAACTTACACATTGTAGGGTCATGTAGAGTGGTTTATGCCTGTAATCCTAGCACTTTGAGAGGCCAAGGAGAGAGGATTGCTTGAGGCCAAGAGTTTGAGACTAGCCTGAGAAACACAGAAAGACCCTGTCTCTACAAAAAACAGAACAATGAGCTGAGCATGGTGGTGTACACCTGCCCTGCCCAAGACAGGAAACTGCTCCTCTGCTCTGTCTCTGTACTGCTGAAGTGAAGGCTTTTATAGAGCTGTGCAGTGTGAGCATGGCATGACATTGTCACCTAACTAACATCAGCACATCTCCGTCACCACAGAAAGAAGTATCACGCCCATTTGCTGTCACTAATGATGTTGAGCATCTTTTTATGTGCTTAGGTATTTTATTTGATGAAGTGCCTATTCATTTAAATCTTTTGCTCATAATTTTATTGCTTTCTTTGTCATCTTTCTATTGAGCAGTTAACATGTCTTTATATATTCTGGGTATAAGTCTTTTATCAGACATATATAGGGTGGCCATATCTTATATAGGGTGACCAGTGAAGCTTCCTTCTTCTGCATATGGACATCCAGTTATCCCACCTCCATGTATTGAACTGCTCATGGCCTTTTTTTTTTTTTTTTTTTTTTTGCGACCCTGTACTATTCAAGCTTCTCCAGAGAAAACAGAGCCAGTAGGAGATTTATTATGGGAATTGGCTGAAGTGATCATGGAGGCTGAGTTCCTAGATAAGCCATCTGTAAGCTAGAGAACCAGGGAAGCCAGAGGCATACTCATTCTGAAGACCTGCAGACAGGGTGGGAGAATGGGGTGCTGCTGTCAGTCTTAGAGTCTGAACTAGGAGGTCCCATGTTGCAGGGCAGGAGAAGGTGGATGTCCTAGTTCAAGGAGAGGAAGGGATTCCTTTTCCTCAGCCTTTTGGTTCTCTTTGGCTCCTCAAAGGATTGTATGATGCCTGCTGCCCACATTGGTGAAGGCAAGAGCTTTATTCCAAGCTAATCTCTGTGTGTTTGTGTGGAATAAAGAGATTTATTCCAAGCTCATCTCACAAACACACCCAGAAATCATGCTTTACTGGCTGTCTGCAGAGTCCTTAGCCCAGTTAAGTTGACACATGCAATTGAATTGCAAATAGTTTCTCACAATCTGGTTCATCATTCTATTTTTTTAATGATACTTCTTGAAGAGCAAACGTTTCCAGTTTTGATGAAAAGCCATTTACCAAGTTTTTGTGCTTTTGATGTTAGGTCTAAGAAATCTTTGTCCACCCCCAAATCACAAAGATTTTCTCTTTTAATCAGTTGGCCATCATGGTGCATGCCTGCAGTCCCAGCTACGGGGAGACTGAGGCAGAGGGATAGCCTGAATCTAAGACTTTGAGGTTGTTATGAGCTATTATGACACCATGGCATTCTAGCCTGGCCAACATAGTGGGGCTCTGTCTCATTAAAAAAAAAAACAAACCCAAAACAAAAAGATTTTCTCCTATGTTATATTCTGGAAATTTTGTATTTTTAGCACTTAAATTTAGATATATGTTCCATTTTTAGTTGTTTCTGTGTATAATATGAAGCTTCTTTCTTCTGTATATGGACATCCAATTATCCCACCTCCATGTATTCAACTACCCATGGCTTTTTTTTTTTTTTTTTTTTGAGACAGAGTTTAACTGTGTCACCCTCAGTAGAGTGCAATGACATCACAGCTCACAGCAACCTCAACTCAAACTCTTGGGCTCAAGCGATTCTCTTGCCTCAGCCTCCCGAATAGTTGGGACCACAGGTGCCCACCACAACACCTGGACATTTTTTGGTTGCAGTTGTCATTTTTGTTTTAGCTGGCCTGGGCCAGGCTCGAACCCGCCACTTCCGGTGTATGTGGCTGCTGCCCTACTCACTGAGCTACGGGTGCTGAGCCACTACCCATGGCTTTTATACTACCTAGAATGTAAGTTCCCATATTCACTGGATTCGCATTCATTTTCTCTGACAAAGAGGTCCTTGAGTTTGAATCACAAAAATTACAATTACAGTTGGAAGGATGATTTTTAAATAAGATACTATGTGTGCATTCAAACAATATTTTTTTAATGAATTTAACATTTTTTTTTTACAGGAACATTTGCTTTGTGATGACTGTCATTGTTTTATACAGGGTGGCCATAAAGTTTGTGTGCA
This sequence comes from Perodicticus potto, assembly GCA_963574655.1. Lineage (NCBI taxonomy): Eukaryota > Metazoa > Chordata > Mammalia > Primates > Lorisidae > Perodicticus > Perodicticus potto. The sequence continues at coordinate 25,303 of CAUYRH010154223.1, forward strand.
ATTTAAATAGTTGTAACTCATACATGCACTTGATGGCCACCCTGTATTTCCTAAATAGCAACTCTAGGGTGGACAGTCAACATTTTCCCTTTGTGGGTGGCTTATTAGTGTCGTGGGGAGAGAATTAATATTCTATTCATCATCTTATGCTAGCTTATGTTTGGTTTCTCCTAGAGTATTTTTAGTTTATATTTGCTTGTTTTCTTTTTGCAGGAAAAAAAATTCTTTTTTGAGACAGAGCCTCAAGCTGTCACCCTGGATAGAGTGCTGTGGAATCACAGCGCACAGCAACCTCTAATTCCTGGGCTCAAACGAATCTCCTGCCTCTGCCTCCCAAGTAGCTGGGACTACAGGTGCCCGCCACAACGCCCAGCCATTTTTTGGTTGCAGCCATCATTGTTGTTTGGCAGGCCCGGGCTGGATTCGAACCTGCCAGCTCAGGTATACGTGGCTGGTGCCTTAGCCCGTTGAGCCCCAGGCGCCGAGCCAGGAAAAAAAATTCTTAAAGAGAAAAAGGATCTTGTATAGAAATACTATTAATCATAGAACTTCAGTTCATGAATCTCAATGTGAAAGTAGCTTTATACTTAATAAGTAGGTCATTTTCTAAGTCAGTGTTTTAAAAAGAAGCTTCCATTTGCTCTGGAAGGTTTATGCTTATTATTACATAAAAAAATATTTCTTTTCCAGTGGAAAGTTTTAAAGTATTTATGAATGGGTGCTAAATGTTTGACAGGTTATATGGGATTTAATAAACTTAAAAAAAAAAAACACTCTAAGATTATTTCTAAAATTCTGACGAAAACATACAGTTCGAACTTTCCAGTGGTTCATTTCTAGAATAGTTTATCTCTAGAGAAATGTCATCAAATAAGATTTTTTTCCCTTAAAAACAAGGGGCGAGAGGGAATTGGAATATAGACCTATATATGTGAGCAAGAGATCAATTGCCAACTTTTACATAAATTACTGTAATAACCATTTATAATAAACTATAAGTGATATGCTATATCACATTAATGCTATGCATATTAAGACTTCTAAAGTTTACGAAATGCTTAAATGAAATCATATGAATAAATATCATTGAATATTCACCTAAGTTTTCTCTTAATTATTGCCTTGTTTTAATTTGTAAGTAGGAGAGATGTAATAAGACCTTGTTTGAGTCCTAAAAGACAGAAACAAAATTTCAGTGTTCTCCAGGGGGAAATTTTAGCTTGATAACTGAGAAACTTATTTCAGTATACGAGGACTGACAATTAAGTTCTTGAACTCATTCTAGAAAAAGCACTACATACTTCACTGCCACCTGTCACTATAGTCACCTTGGAAGTACTCCCCTTGGGGAGCTATGCTCTGATACCAGTGCCTAGTTCACCCTTCAAAGCAACTTTGGAACTCTTTTTCTGGAATGGCCATCAGAGCTGTCGTCATACTACCTCAAAATATCTTCCTTTCAATATTTCCTTTACCTTTGGGTAAAAAAAAAAAAAAAAGTCTTTGGGGGCAAGATCAGGAGGGTAGGAAGGGTGTTCCAATGTAGTTATTTGTTTCCTGGCTAAAAACTCCGTCACAGACAGTGCCATGTGAGCTGGTGCATTGTCGTGATGCAAGAGCCACATCTTTCTCATGCCGAGATTTTCAGTTAAGATTTTCCTAACTCTTTGGGAGACTGAGTTGGGTGGATTGCCCAAACTCAGGAGTTCAAGACCAGCCTGAGCAAGATTGAGACCCCTGTCTCTAAAAAAATAGCTGGGCATTGTGGAGGACACCTATAGTCCCAGCTACTTGGGAGGTTGAGGCAAGAGGATCACTTGAGCCCAAGAGTTTGAGGTTGCTGTGAGCTATAACGCCACGGCACTCTACCAAGGGTGACTAAGTGTGACTCTGTCTCTCCCCCCACCCCAGAAAGATTTTCCTGTTTTTCTGTTGATGTTTATTTGGTCTATAGTGCTTCTCATAATCAGCCAACAGTTTTGACACACATTTGAAAAATTTTTGTTCTGTTTTCATCAGTTCAGCTTGTTACTGGCCACCCTGACCTCTCTTCATCAGTGATGCTTTTTCCTCTCTCAGATAAACGTTTAATTCATTTGCACACTGCTGTTTCCTTCATGACATTATCCCCATAAACTTGGACTAACATGTCCCTGATTTCACTTACACTTTTGCCAAGTTTAACAAGAAATTTACGAATGTTTATTGCTCCAATTCAAGCTCTGACATTGTTGCCAGGGCACACACAACACGTAACAGCAATATTGAAGGCCGATCAGCAAGACAGTGCCCCATGTGGACAGGAACACAGCTGTGACGTACCAAGGTTATGGAACCTTACTGAGCTGTTCATACAGTGCTGCCAACATAAGTGCATGTGGCAAGTTCGTGAACTTTATTTCTAGACCTCGTACATACACCGTATACACACAATGGAATCTTATATTCAGCCTTAAAAGGCATGCTTCCACATGGATGACCCCTGAGGACATTATGCTAAGTGAAAATAAGCCCATGACGAAAGTCACAAATAGTGCATGACTAAGCTCACACGCATCCTGAGTAACCTGGAAGGATGAAATTTGTAGAAACAGGAAGTAGAATGGTGGTTGCCAGGAAGTGGGGCGAGGTGGAATGAGAGTTCCTGTTTGATGCATACATAAGTCCACTTAGGGAAGATAGAAAGGTTCTGGAGGTGCGTGGTGGTCTTTACCTAACACTGTGGGTGTACTGACTGCCACTGAACCACCCACCTAACAATTGTTCAAATGGTAAACTTTATGTTACACGTATTTTACTACACAAAAATTGAGGTGGTACGGGTTAAGGCTGTCCTTCAAATGCTGGCATCATGGTTATGTGATAAAATTTCATTCCACTTTCCCTTTTGACTGTGTGGTAATAGTCTTTCCTTAGAGCTTGGGTCGCTTCCTGCTGCCATTTTCCCAGCTCAAATCAGTTCTTCCTCTTGACTTTTTACGTTGGATTATTTTTTTTTTGCTAGTTGGAATAGGGTAGGCTGCCTAACTAAGATGCTTTCTTTTGCGCCATTTGTTTTGGTAGTTCACCTGATGTCGCAGGAAAGAAAACCACCTTGGGCTCCAGGGTGACTTCAGGGCCGGAGCTATACCATTTTTAGTAGGCCAGTACCACAGGTGGGGACAGATGGCTGAAGCAGTTTGTGATTAAGGCAAAGGACTATATTCCCATTCCCTAATGTATATTATATGTTCTAAATATTTACTTACAGTAAGGGTTTGTTGTGTATTTGGCCTTGTATTTTTACCCTTTTTGTGGTATAAATTATTCATCTGTGATTCTTTCACTGCCAAGTTTATTTATTTTTTTTTTAGAGACAGAGTCTCACTTTATCGCCCGCAGTAGAGTGCTGTGTCATCACAGTTCACAGCCAACTCCTGGCTTTAGGCGATTCTCTTGCCTCAGCCTCCAGAGTAGCTGGGACTTATAGGCGCCCACCACAAGGCCCAGCTATTTTTTGTTGCATTTGGCCAGGGCCGAGTTCAAATCCGCCACTCTATATATATGGGGCCAGTGCCCTACCCACTGAGCCATAGGCGCCAAGTTTTTAATTAAACCTATTAGAGATATTTTGCAGCAGACACTTTAGATTTTCATATGCCTTGGTGGAAATAAAAAGGAAACACTACTGGTACTGTATGCATATAGTCCACATGACTCAAATGCCTTTGGCACACAGCCCATCAAAGGTGGGTGTTTACTTCTCAGGTAAACACTAGACTCTTAACAAGTTTCAAGCAGGGGTAATACAAGCTATTTATAATCAACAGCAAACATATTTGTTGGCAAGGATCCATTACTTTGCTTCTCACATTACTAGGACTAAATAGGACACCTTCAAAATAGGATGTTTGTTGGTTTTTCAGACAGAGTCTTACTCTGGGCTGGAGTGCGGTGGCATGAGCATAGCTTACTACAACCTCAAACTACTGGGCTCAAGTGATTCTGCTGCCTCAGTTTCCAGAGTAGGTGGGACTACAAGTGCTCACCACCATGCCCTGCTAATTTTTTTATTTTTAGTAGAGACAGGGTCTCATTCTTGCTCAGCCTAATGTTTTACTCCTAGCTCAAGGGATCCTCCTGCCTCAGCCTCCCAGATCAGATGTGAACCACCTCGTTCAGCCCATAAAATCATTTTGCACCATTCTTACCTCGTGCTTCAAATAGAGGGGTCATGTCTAGTGCTGGCTTTGCAAAGGTGAAATGAAGTGCCCGAACTATCTTGCCTTGCTCTTACTAGGCATATGTTAAAGCAATTTGAAAATTTAAGATATCTAAGTAATGGTAGCACATTATCCCTTTAGTGTTAAAAAACTTTCCAAAAGAAAAGAAAAGTGATGTTAGTTTCCAATAGGTAGGTATTTCCTTGTTCTTGCCTTCCACTCCTCAAAATATGATAATACATCTGGTTTTGTTTGTTTGTTTCTTAAGACAGAATCCCAAGCTGTTGCCCTGGATAGAGTGCCAGTAGCATCATAGCTCACAGCAACCTCCAACTCTTGGGCTCAAGCGATCCTCTTGCCTCAGTTTTTCGATTTTAGTAGAGATAGGGTCTTGCTTTTGCTTGGGCTGGTCTTGTACTGCTGAGCTCAAGCTGTCCACCCGCCTCAGCCTCCCAAGAATGTTAGGATTACAGGTGAGAGCCACCGTGCCCAGCCTACATCTGGGATCCCGGGCCATATGTTTACAATACATAATAAATGGGCCTTCCTGAATCAAAGACCAGAAACAAAAGGAAAAGAAAAAAGTGGGCCTATGGGGAGGGGAAGTCTTTTAAATTATGACACATTAATTTTCATTTAAGGAAAATCAGATAATGAGGTATAGTTTTTTTTTTCTTTTTCTTGAGATAGAGTCTCACTTTGTCACCCTCAGTAGAGTGCCGTGGCGTTACTGCTCTCAGCAACCTCCAACTCTTGGGCTTAAGCGATTCTCTTGCCCCAGCCTCCCAAGTAGTTAGGACTACAGGCGCCCGCCACAAGGCCCGGCTATTTTTTGGTTGTAGTTGTCATTGTTATTTGGCAGGCCTGGGCTAGATTCGAACCCACCAGCTCCAGTATATGTGGCTGGCGCCCTAGACGCTGAGCTACAGGTGCTGAGCTGAGGTATAGTTCTAAAAAATGAAATTTTACTTTTTTATTTTATGAGATATAAGTCCTAAAATTTATTTCCCTAGAATTGGACATGCAGCTGGTATCATAGGCTACACTTAAGTGATATTATCTAACCTGGGAGTTTTAATCTGGGTTTATCTAAGGACATGGACAGAAATCAGGGACTAAGGATTTTATTTTTGTTTTATTAGCCTCTAGCTAAAATGTCGCACTTTTTTCAATTATGAAAGTAAGCATCAAGCCGGAGTAGTTTTAACAAGACCTATGGTATTGTCTGATCACAAATCTTTTTTACCTTATACAACAGGTTTTACTGATTTAAAAAAAAAATTTCAGAAATAAAGCCTTTCTTTATTGCTCAGGCTGGCATAGTCATAACTCACTGCAGCCTTGAATGCCTGGGCTCAATTGATCCTCCTGCCTCAGCCTCACGAGTCTGGGATTACAGATGTGAGCCTCTGAGCCCAGCGGATATCTCAAGATACCGTGTATTCTTATCTGACTTAGTACTGTGTTACATCCATCGGCTTACCTTTACAATCCTCTCATTTTATTTTATGCTTGTAAAGATGTAATTCTGAAAAGGGGTCTGTAGATTTCGGCAGATTGCCCAGCACACATGTTACCAGACCCTCTGGTAACTATTACTTCCTCCCTCCTCCTTCCTTCTAAAAGGTTTTATATCTAAGGACAACAAAACCTTCAAAGTTCTGTTTTTCTTTTTGTGAAAGAATATGCCAATGTTGCAGGGTTGCAGAGAGGAAAAGACAGAGGGTTGTTTGTTTTTCCTTTGTTTTGTCTTTGTTTTTTTTTTTTTTTTTTTTGAGATAATCTCATTCTGTCATCCTGGGTAGAGCACTATAGTATCATAACTCACAGCAACTTCTAACTCTTGGGTTCAAGCGATCTTGCCGCAGCCCTCCAAGTAGCTGGGACTCCATGCCATGGCACCTGGCTAGTTTTTCTATTTTTTAGTAGAGATGGTGTCTCCTTTATGCTCAGAATGGTCTCAAACTCCTGAGCTCCAGTGATCCACCCACCTTGGCTTCCCAGTGTACTAGGATTACAGGCATGAGCCACCACACTGGCCTTTGGACTGGAGTTTTGAAACCAATCTCACTGGGTTATGTAATGGGCCTGTCCCCTTTCTGACTCTGTTAGTCATTTTATTTATGTTAGCACCAATGTTAATCAGTAAGATGGGGCATCTAGTACCTGCCTGAGGTGCTTGTGAAGATGAGATAAAGGTAACATATATGCCCGGCGTAGGTCTGGCAGTAACAGCTTGCAGCGTTCGTTGCTGTCCTCTGTGGCATCAGCTGCCAAGGTGTTTTCCCTGCTCACTTCCATCTCTGTGACTATATGTGAATAGCATATGGCATCCATAACTGTGGAACGCTAGGAAAACCAGGGAACTTAGCTTATCGTATTAATATGCATCCTCAGAAGACCTTTGGCTTATCCAGAGTACTTTTGCTTTAATTTTTTTTGGAGACAGGGTCTCAGTATGTCGCCCTCAGTAGAGTGCTGTGGCATCACAGCTCACAGCAACCTCAAACTCTTGAGCTTAAACAATTCTCTTGCTTCTGCCTCCTAAGTAGCTGGGACTACAAGCGCCCGCCACAACACCTGGCTATTTTTTTGTTACAGTTGTCATTGTTGCCTGCTTTAGTTTAATTTTTTTTCAAGAATTCATAAAACATCTTTAATTTCCTTGCCTATAATATTTTCTTCTGAATTAACCTTGCTATCTTAGTTTCCAGGGGTTGACCTAACAAATTATCACAAGGGAGGTGGCTTAAAACAACATTTATTCTCTTACAGTTCTGTAGGCCAGAAGTTTGAAATCAAGGTGCCACCAGGTCCCAAATCCCTCCAGGGTCCTCAGGGAGGATTTTTCTTTGCCTCCTTCCTCTAGTCTAGTGGTTGCTGGCTGGCAGCCTTATTGTTCCTCGGCCATTGCATTAAGACTCACCTAATCCAGGGTGACCTCATTTAAACTTGATTACATCTGCAAAGCTAAGTCTCCAAATAAAATCACAGGTGCCGGGGGTTAGGACTTCAACATCTTTTTCAGAAACATAAACTACAACACTCTGCATTTTGATTCTATATAATTCTCGGGATATATGTATGTGTGAAATCAAGTTACTTTATGCAAACAGTTTTCTTTTTCTTCAGGTTAATAATTTGCTTTCACTGTATCTTTTTTAAAATTTTGAAGTGTTTATTTGAAGGTAGCAAAGTCTTTATTGGCTTTTTATTTTCATAAAGTGAAAAAAAATCTTGTATAGAAAGGAAACATGCGATACTGACTAAGTAAGGCAAGCACTTAAAAAATATTTAGAGAAGCAAGAGTTAAAAGGGCAGGGGCTCCACTGAAAAGTCTGTGTACAAAAGTTTATGACTTGGGTGTGAATTGGCTGTTCAAGCTGATAGAGCCCAGATTGATCATTGCAGTAGGCAGAGCTGTGTCGGGGCCACGTAGGCCAGACTCCAGGGGACATGGACGTGGGCAGCTGCCTGCTACTTCAGCATGTCTGTGGGTACCCCCTGCCTATGCCAGAGCCTGAGGTAGGTGCTCAGCTCCTTGGGGAAAGTTGTTGACACATGTGTATCTGTAGATCTAAGTATAACCACAGTCAAACTAATTTTCTGCATTTTAGCAGTACATAAAGTTTCCTAAAGATTTGGTTTTAGACTATCCATCAGAGTTCAAATTTGTTTTATAAGAAATTTCCCTCACTTCTGGCTAGGAATCAGTATTTGAATGTGAGACTAAATCTGAGGGCTTTTTTCTCCACCCTTCCTTTTGTAATTTTGCTGGGAGTGAAAAGACGTTTCAATTGTATGTATTACCCTGTTACCTGAATTTGCTATTCCTAGAGCATTTTGCAGCTTTCAGAGGATGTGTTTTCTCCTTTTGTTTGTTCAGTAGCTCTGTGTAAATGTGGGAAGTAGAATGACAGTGGTTCTTTAATTATGCTGAGGTGTGATGTGTTAGAGGAATAATTCTGTGCCTGTCACCTGCTGGCTACGGGCTTGCTCTGAGCACCCCTCCCATACCCAGCCTTGATTACTTCCCAGAGTGTGCCCTCATTTTTTTGCATAACTGAGAAAAAGTAGGGTGCATGTTGTTTAAGTACAAAAAACAAAGCAAACCAAGATGCCCCCCCCAAAAAAAAACCCTTAAAAATAAAACAAAAGAACTGCATGGACATTTGTGAGCTGTTAGATTTCTTGCCTGTGATTTTGTGCTTCTGTTTTTCTTTCTTTCTATTTTTTTTTGGAGACAGAGTTTCACTTTGTCCCCCTCAGTAGAGTGCAGTGGCATCACAGCTCACAGCAACCTCCAACTCCTGGACTTAAGCGATTCTCTTGCCTCAGCCTCCGGAGTAGCTGGGACTCCCAGCGCATGCCACAGCACCCAGCTGTTTTTTGGTAGCAGTTTGGCTGGGGCCGCGCTCAAACCTGCCACCCGTGGTATATGGGGCCAGCGCCCTACCCACTGAGCCGGAGGCACTGCTCTGTACTTCCGTTTTTCCTAATGTTTTGTTTCTGAACCTTTTTATCACAGTGATAATATAATTGGATTTATTCTCACTGTCTACTTTAGATGTCTGCGCTACTGGATTGAATAATTTAAAGTCTTCACAAATAATCTCTTTCATATGGGATGCAGAAAGTAATGTTAATTTCTGCATGATTTCTCTCATACTTTTTGTTGGTGATGTTGGGGAGGAAAACTCTTCCTCGGACCCTAGTTCTTGGGGGACTGGGAATTAAACAGATAAAAGACAGATTAGCAAAAGAAAAGACAGATTTTGTGTGTGTGAGAGAGAGAGAGAGAGAGAAAGTTCACAGCAAAGTGACTCAAAGAGGTATCAGAACAGAATTCGAGGTTTAGGTACCGTCTTACTAGGGAGAGGGAGAAAGGAAAAGGAAACGTAAGGGGAAACAAATGACTTTTAAGAAAGATAAATGGTCTTTCAGGAGACTAGATAAGAGGGATACTTTTGTGACAATGTTTAGGTGTGGATTCTCCTTTCTTCCTTGACTGAAGCAACTTCCAACAGGGGATTTATGACAGTTGAGTTCTTTTTGGAGGCTCCGCTTTTAGGCAGATAACAGAACTGAAGTGCTTTCAGCTCAAAATCATTTTTATGCCGCCACGGCCAAGTCAGCCCTCTCCGTGGTGACTTGAATTAATGATAGGACCCCAGGCAGCAAGAGTGGGTAGGCAGCAGCGTCAGTGGAGGTGGCCAGGAAGACCGTATTTGGAGCAGAGGTGATGAGGTGGCATGGCTGGAAAACTTGTGAAACAGAAATGACGGGCCCACCTTTTCATGTCTTTGTGCTGCTAGTTGACTGTGTGGCCCTGGGCAAGTCCCTTCCCGTGTTAGGTCTCAGTGTGCTGATGTGAACGGCGTGTCTGTGGACCCCTTCCTGCCCCCTTTGTGAGCATGAGACACACCAGGCTGGAAGCCATCAGGCCTTTGTCACAGGTCTTGGGTCTCTGTCGTCACTGGCCAGAGGTGTGTCCTCCTAGGCTACTACCACCCACCATCCAGCTTTATCCAGGCCCAGCTAGTCTGGGGGACGGGCAGGGCTGTGCCACCACCTCTGTGGTGCTGTCAGGGACACCTGCTGTGGCCCCCTTGCTTTGCCTTTCCTAGTTCTGGTTGTTGTCCCAGGGCCTGTGGCCTGACAGATTTTTTTGTTTTTATCTTAAATAAGATACAGGCTGGAAGAATCACTGGCCGCGCTTAGCCAGACGAGAGGGGTTGCAGAGATAGCCCTATCTCAAGGCAGGCTTACACCACGGGGACATCACTCTATGGCACAGCTTTTTGGGAGTGATAATTAAATCCCGTGATAAGGGCTATCTTCTCATTGTGGCATTTCATCCTTCTGAGGACCTGCCATTGCCTAGTGAACAGCTGCAGAGTGAAATCACAGAAGTTCAGTAACTGGTCTGTAATTATACTACCTCCTGGTCCAGACACCTTCACAGCACGCAAGTGTGCCCAAATCCAAACCGTTTCTGTTTTTCTAGCACATTGTGTTGCCTCTGAAAAAAAAAAACTGGAAAATTAGAAAGTGTTGCCCCATGTAAGATCATGGACTCTTGAGCTGTGGGATTGTCCAATCTGAACTCTGAGATCCAGAAAGGTCGGCTGTGACCTGCCCAAGCTTGCACAGGTCAGCACTCTTCATGCCGTGGACTTCTGTCCAGAGGCTGCCGGCAGGAGCCCGGGGACCTTTGAGTGTTGAGTGTTGGGTCCTGATAGGGGGTAAATTTAATCCTCTTTGAGCACCCTCTGTTTTAAAGCCATGTACATTATTTTGAAAGATCCTTCAGAGCAGCTGATGATAGCATTACCCCTTCATTTCTTCTCCTGGAAGGCCTTTGGTCCCCAAGGCTATTGTTATGTATATTTTAGGGGCACCTACCCTGGTTACGAAGTTCATTTTATAAACTCACAGTGGTGCTGATATTTTAATGTTGAATGCCAAACATTACTATTTAAATTATGGCATAATACAGCCTAGACTGAAAGGTAGATTTGATTGTTTTAATCCTTGTTTTAGTTGTCTTTCTGTTTTATTTATTTATTTATTTATTTTTTAAAGACAGAGTCTCACTTTGTCACCCTTGGTAGAGTACTGTTGCGTCACAGCTCACAGCAACTCCAGCTCTTGGGCTTAGGCGATTCTCTTGCCTCAGCCTCGCCAGTAGCTGGGCCTACAAGCACCTGCCACAACACCCGGCTATTTTTTTTGTTGCAGTTGCCACTGCTGTTTTAGCTGGCCGGGGCCAGGTTGAGCCCCACTACCCTCAGTATATAGGGCTGGCGCCCTACCCACTGAGCCACAGGCGACGCCCTCACAAGTCCCTCGAGAAAGCCCTGAGGAAGAGCTGGGAAGGGGGATAGACACGGCTAGTTCTTTTAAAATTCCTTCTTGGATATTTGAGCTCATCTAACCTGTTGGCCTTTGAAAAGGTTGCCACGGATGAACCCTGGAGGCGAGGCTCATCCCAGGAGGAGGAAAGGACTGAGGCACAGAGAATCCCCAGGAGGAGATGGGGTTCTGGGAGACGGCCACGGCCTCGGCCCTTCTCAGACTATGGCCAGCTGGCCAGCCGCAGCTTGTCTATACCTGAAGACTCAGTTGCCACAGACCCCCAGGAGGAGGACCAAGTGGACGGGGACCCCCAGGCGAGCATGGCAGCTCCTGGCCCTGTGGACCAGAATGCTTCCGTGGGCTTCCCCAGAGGAGCACGGAGAAGACGCCCCATTTCCGTGATAGGTGGGGTCAGCTTCTATGGGAACAACCAGACGGAGGAAATAGAGAATCTCCTGACCCAAGTAAGATCTGGCATCTTGCTCTCCAAGCCAGTGCACACCCTCCAGCCTCCTGGCTTTTGTTCTCCTGCAAGCTAAACAGGATGCTGCTTCTCCGCCTCCTCCTCTTTTCCTCAAGGATGACGTCATCCACTCACAGCCTCTTCTTCCTGACTTTGTGCAAAACATGCATGAATTCAGACTACCCACCTGACAGCTGGGTTCCTTTTACTAACCTTTCTCTCCTGGGATCTCAGATAATGTGAAGCTCATTTGCCATCTATCTCTGACTAACCTGAGATTTTAACAAGGGGAAGGGTAGCAGTACATATTTAGAGAGCTTTCTGCGGGAAGTAATTACTGAAAAAGATAGCATTGTCTGTTAATATGTACAGATAAGAAGAAAATAAAAAAGGGTATTTTTTTTAGGAGACAAGGAAGTAATTTTTTTCTTCTACCAGCTTCTTACCAGTTGCAACGTTGTAACTGGTTTGGCCATACATTAAACATTTACTATTGGCCCCTTAGTGTATTTTAGTAATTCAAAAAGTATTTATCAGATACCCAGTGAGCACTTTGAGCCTATATAACCTATAATTAAAGGCCTTATATTGAAGAAGTTTATACTTACTTGGTGAGGCTAATGCCCTGGCTGTGGCCAGTCATTCACAGAACAGTATGTGAGTAATATCTATGCCCAATTTCATTTTTAAAACCTGCTAGCTGATGTTATAAGTAACCCATAAAATTATCCTAGACAGGAAATTCTAAACAGTGTTAGTATTGGACAATATGTTTATATTCTCCTTGTAAAGTCCAGCATCATGGCTGGTTTATAGCAAGCACTCAAAAAGCCTCGGTTAATTTGATTGAATTGATTTGAATTCTTACCGTAAAAAAAATTTGAGTCACAGAATACCATGAAATCTTTAAAAATTGTAAAATGCTCCGCTTGCTAGAAAATAATTCTGAACTAAAGCAAATGATGATCTAGTTTAACTTGAAACACATTATAGGAAAGATCTAAAATGCTTAGAAATGATTTGAACCCACTGGGCTTCTGACTCATAGTTATAGGAATTGTTATAGAAAACTGTAAGGATGTTACAGTTCTAAAGAGACCTGGGTAAATGCCTGGAAAACCAACTCTTAAATACAGCTCAGTTGTCACGTGAAGTTTAGTTAAGCGAGAATCTTCAGGTCCACTAATCCTGATTGAGGGCCTGCAGGTACCAGGCTCTGTAGGAGGGTCTGCAAGGCAGAGTAGAACCAAGCTGAACACACAGGTGAGGACTGCAGTCTGTTACCCTGACCGGTCTTTGGCCCTGTCCTGTTCCTCCAGAGCCTGCTCCTGGGCAGACACCCCCCCTAACCCTCTGACCCTGCATCTGTGTGACACCTCTACCCCTTCCGAAATTTACCTCTGCTCTTCTCAGATGCCTCGCTTTTACTGAGTGCCACTTACTGACACGTTGCTGTCAAATGAGACGAAGTGTCATGCTGTGAGGCCAGAGAGTTGATAACAATTATTAAAAACTGTAGAATAATAAATTGCCACTGAGCCTCGGTGCAGCCTGCAGCTTGTGGCAGGGTTTGGAGAAACCACTTCACATCTGTGAGTGGCTTCGAGGTGAGAGTGTGTGCGTGTCGTTTGCAGGAGCTGCCACTTCCTGGCACCTCTTACAGCTTTCTGCTTCTCTTCCGTAGCCAGCAGCCAGGCCGCCTGTGCCTGCTCACCAAGTGCCACCCTACAAGGCCGTGTCGGCCCGGTTCCGGCCCTTCACCTTTTCCCAGAGCACCCCCATCGGCCTGGACCGCGTGGGACGCTGGCGGCAGATGAGAGCATCCAACAGTGAGTCTTCCCATCAGATGTTGCTACGGGAGCCACCTGTTTGATTGTGTCCAGTTCACTCAAGGTGCCAGGGGCGGGGGGGGGGGAGGATTAGCACGTCCTGCCTCCCTCTGGGCCAGGGTACTGCTTGGGACTGAATCCCAGGAGGAGGCTGCACTGTCAGCTGTACTGTGCGGGTGCTCTGCATGCCATCTAGGTGGTTCCCAGTTTGAGAAGTTTGCTCCTGTTGTGGCATCTGTGTACCTGAGTTCCTGCAGGTGGCAATCCCAGGAAGAACCGGGTCCCAGGCTAGAAATCAGCTCAGAATGTCGGCGGGGTTGGGTCTTCTGAGGGCTGCCCGGGAGGACCTATGGGCGGCCTTTCCCGTCACTGGTGTCTGCGGTGCCATCACCTGTGCCCGCCTTCATGTTCACTGTGGTGCTCTCTCCCGCCAATGTCTGTCTCATGCCGAGACTCCCTCTGTGTGTAGGGACACCAGTCTTACTGGGTTTGGGTCCGCCCCAGACCTCATTTAACTTCATCATCTACAGAAACTGTTTCCAAATAAGAGAACACTCAGAGCAATGGGAGTTAAAGCGTCATCATCTTCCGAGGGGACGTAATTCAACCCCAAACCATATACTGTGTTTGTAACAATGTGTATCGTGTACGCATATTCGAAGAGTTTAACTGAATGGGCAGAAAGAAATAAGAATAGTGTTGCTGAGTGATAGGAGTGGAGGGGACAGCTCCTATATCTCACCCACATGGGCCAACAGTCTACTTGGTGATTTCCCTAACACTAGTTTGTTTTTGTTCTAAATTTTTCTTTTTAAATTTAGGGTTCTTTTGTTGAAAAATAGCAAAAACTAACTGGCTACTTTCAGTAAAAGGGGGGATTTATTGGGAGTGTATCAGGTGCTCCCAGAATTGATGAGATGGCTGGGAACCAGGCCGGAAGTAGGAGGGAAGGAGCCACAGGAAGAAACCTAACAGAAGATTGGGAGCAGGGGAGGCCACCTGTCCTCTCTCCCTCACCCAGGAATCAAAAGCCAGGGTGGAGGATGCAGCTCCTGTATCTACCCTCTGGTGGTGCTAGATCAGGGAAGAGGATTGGGTGTCTCTAGGGAGGCAGCTGCATGAGTTCTCTGTCGACTGAGGCTGAATACAGTGGAATAGAGTCGTTCTCCCAGAGGAGCTCCGGGTGTCATGGAGGGAAGTCATTCTCCCAGAGGAGCTCTGGGTGTCGTTAAAAACACGAGTAGATTCTGGACAGGTCCTGTGTTTGTCTGCTCATTCTTTCATCCAGTTAACTAATGTGTGTTCACTATGTATCAGGCGACAGCAATGAATGAAGCAAAGCCCCTTCAATCACTTACATGCTAGTGAGAGGATCATAGGTCAACAAGTTAAATATTTGACAGGGCAGACAATGCTATTAAGGAAAATAAAGCAGAATAGAGGGCATTCATTTCCAAAGAGCATCGTTCGTTCCGATGTGATGCACCTGTTTTGTGTCTGATCACTCCCTCCTCCTGGCCCAGGCACACAGCGAGCACCTAGAGGCTGGGACCTCTGAGTCATGGCCATTCCTTCCCCAGTTCTGTGACAACCTCTTTTTGGTGTTTATAACCTGAGATCTGTCATAATGAGAAGGGAAAAGGGGAGAAAAGTAAGGAAATCTGGGATACTGCAGAGAATAAACATTGTAAAAACTTGGCATTCCAGCATTTGAACAGATCCCATAAGTCTGTGTACAGGATCCTCTAAGGCACCAGTGGTTACTCAGGAGAAGATAGATGACCATGGGTAATGTGAGCTGGTGGGAGCCAGAGGCGGGGAAGGCCACCACCGGTGGAGGTGAAGCTGGGGTGGAGAGTAGGAAAGTAGGCAGAGCCTCCAGGAAGGAGAGGGCCAGTGGAAGGAGCATCAACACCCAGAGACAGGCAGGAACGGGATGCATCTGAGGTTGCCTAAGGAGGCAGCATGCCTAGAGCTCAGGAAACAAGGGACAGAGGAGGGCGCTGCATGCCTGGGGGCAACTAGAAAGGGCACTGCAGGTCACGGGGAGGAGCTGGGGTGCTTCTTTCTACGAGTGGTGCAGACCCATTACCAGCCAGAGGGTAGTGTGTTCTGATTTCTGCTGTAGAAGGCGGGGTGGTTTTACAGGGAAAGGCTGAGGAAGGGAGACTGATTTGAAGGCTGTCTGCTGAGGAGCGATGGTAGCAGTGGCCACAGAAGGCATCGCTCTTTTCTTTGGGTGTTCAATTTCCCAGCAGTTCCCAAGAGAATCAACCTCGGTTCCAGTTCAGTGGGGTTGGAGCCATGAACTCCAGAGGAAGTACTTTTCCCTTGGGGGACTAAATTCAGCTTCAGCTGAGCAGAGTTCTGGGTGGGAAGCAAACATTTAGCAAGTTTATCATTAAGTAATTCTAAGAAACTACTTCTGTGTTTACCCTTGGTTTCTGTGCCCCCTCTTTGGCCATGGGTGAGCCTCACCATATTAGTCACTGGCTCCAAGCCTGCATCCCATCCAGGGCAGCATGGCAAGCTTGGGCGTGTCTCCAAGCTGGCTCCATAACTTCGTTTTTATTAGGCTGTTACGGGGTGCAATATGGTGACAGGCGCCTTTCACCATAAGAGAGGAATTCTGTGGAATTCTCTGGAGAAGCATTGTTGTGTAAGATACCACGACAGTACAGCAGCCTTCATTAGGACCCAGCAGAGGCCTGACAGTTAAGGAAAACAAATCCAAGTCCAGCATAAGTGGCTGTTCCAGTAAGGACAAACTGTCGCCCCTCTGTTAGGAAAAGGCCCCACTGTAATCAGCGTTCTGCAAGCAGCTATCTAGTTCCTTGAAGGAACCATATCATTAGCTTTGTTGAGGGGAAGGCCCAGGCTTCCTGTGGTCTAGCCCAGGCTCAGCATCCATTTCTGCCACCATGGCCTTTTTTTTCTTTTTTTTCTTTTTATGAACCCACTGAGCAAGCATGGAGCTGACTAGGAAAGAAGATTGACATCTACATAGTGGGACGTAATATGCACACCATTATTAAACAGCCTTTTTTGCAGTAAGGATTCACATGAAACAGACATCTTCACATGCTCTGAGTATATTCTCAATCCAGTCCCCTTCTATAAACAACCCCAACCTGTTTTGCTCTTTTCAGGTCTCTCTAGACTGTTTGCTGCTAACCAAGCTCAGTCTTTCCTGAGGCCATCTGTCTTTCCACTGGGAGGTTTACCTGTTAGCACAGGTACCAGGTTTACCAGCACAGCTACCAGGTTATGGGTAGAAGGTCACTTTGGGGGAGGCTAGGAAGAAGACTTACAATAGTAGCAGACGTAGCTTGGCTTCCTCTTCAGCCGGAGGCACTAGGCCTGGGATTTAAGGGCCTTGACCTCTCCATCATGGTGGAGAAACCATCATGGAGGCTTAAGTCAAGACTCTGCTCACCTGCCCTGGAGAGTTCCTGCTGTACAAATCCTTGGAGGAATTCCTCATCATTTTGTTCTAGGGACCCTGAGATCAGTTAAGCACAACCAGAGATCTCATGGGTCAAGACTGTGGGATAATTGAGCTGGCCTTGCTGCCTGGTACAAAAACTATGCCCACTTTTCCGGGGACAGATGTTTCACTTTCACATCTTCAGTACTGTGGAAACATCTCTCATCAGCATCTCTGGTCTGGAGAGATCAGTAGTGCTTTGATTATAAAAGTCACTGCTGCTTTCATCCTTGGATTTGAGAGATACCGCCCAGGGGGTGGTGGGACTACCTGACAAACATTCTCTCGTGGTTCTGCTCTCAGTCCCTTAACTCCTTCCTCGCCATAAGCTATGGGTTTCAGGTTTACATATCGACCAAGTGCTAGAGGGGCACTCGGCTCCTTGAGCCCACAAATTGATACCAGAAAACCAGCTGTAAGATGATCATTTTGAGATAAATGGGGAAATTTTCATATGTTCTACGTATTTGGTGGCATGAAGAAATTATTATTAATCTTGTCAGTTGGGATAATGATAGTGCCATTATTTTTAAGTCCTTATTTGTTGTATATACATACTGAAATATTTTCTATGAGATATGTGACATGAGAGATTTGTCTTAAGATATTTCCCCAATATTTATTGGTGGGAAATATTTGAAACAAAATCAGTAAAATATTAATAATTTTAATTAATGTCTCTGCTTTTTGTATTTACTTAAAATTTGCAATGATAATAAAAGTGTATTTCCTCCTTCCTGCTCAAATGCTTTCAAAATCTCCAAATCCATAGCCAAAGGTTGGTTAATGGCTACAAAATTGCAGCTAGGTAGCAGGATTAAGTTCTAGTGTCCTGCAATACTGTAGGGTGACCACAGTTAATATTAATTTATTATTTCTTTTGAAATAGCTGCAAGAGCAGATTTTGATAAATGTTTGAGATGATGGGTATGCTGATTACCCTGATTTGATCATTACACATTATATACATGTATTAAAATATCACACTTTGTCCCTGGATTATTATGTGTGAATTGAAAATAACAAAAGCAAAATAATCCTTCAAATCAAGAAATACCCACCACTAGGTTTTTCTCAAAGTACAGAAAATTGAAAATTAGCAAATTTTTTTTTTTTAATTTTAAAGAAATGAAGACCTACACCTATGTAAAGTGAGCTCTCCCGTCTCAGCACTTTGCCCTGTTGTTCTGTGCTCTTTCCTAGCACTTGGTATTTTTCTCTTGTCCAGTTTAGGAGCAGTCTTATCTCTGATTAGCCCTTTCAGTCTGGGAAGGAAGGTCACAGGGAACAGGCCTGAATAACACGTATGGACTACATGGGTATAGTATGAGAGATAATAGAATCAGAAGGATGACTCTCAGTGGCACTTAATAGGCGTCTTGATAAAGTTCCTAGAAGGAAGGCTGTCAGCCTATAAAGACGCTATTGCTTTTTTGGTGGTGATGTTTGTGGCTTTCCTTTCCCTGGTTTTAGGAACGGTGCTTATGCTCTAAGAACTTTGTCCCAGAAAACTATTTTTGCTGCCTTTTGTTTTCCTTTTTAATGAAGCTTTTCTATTACATTGGAGACAATTTCTTGCATCACAGCTCCTAATTTGCCATACTTTGGATTCCAGCAATATTTCCTCCCCTTACTAGTCTGTATATTTTGATCCAAAGTCAAATTTGATAAGCTTTTCAGAATTTGCAGCCTCTTGTCCATTTCCCTTTCTTTTTAACTTTATCCTATCAAGACTTTAGATTAATTTGTTTTTGTGATAAACCAAGTGACTATCTCCATTACCTCCTGAGAATATCCTGTTTACTCAGCTGTTACACTGAAGTGGGGTCTTTAGGGATCATAAGCAAAGGACTAAAGCATGCTAGTGCACCGAGGTCAGTAGATTTGGGTTTACCACTTTCATAAAAAGATATGTTTCATTTTTAAAAATCCTTTTAAGGGTGGCGCCTGTGACTCAGTGAGTAGAGCACCGGCCCCATATACCGAGGGTGGCAGGTTCAAACCTGGCCCCGCCGAACTACAGCAAAAATAGAGCCGGGCATTGTGGCGGACGCCTGTAATCCCAGCTACTCGGGAGGCTGAGGCAAAAGAATTGCCTAAGCCCTAGAGTTGGAGGTTGCTGTAAGCTGTGCTGCCACAGCACTCTACCGAGGGCGATAAAGTGAGACTCTGTCTCTACAAAAAAAAAAAAAAAAATCCCTTTAGTTAACCAGTGAGAACTATATTAGAGCCTTTAGTAATAATACCAGATAATAAAGGAGCAAAATCAATAAGGTTAGGTACTATAATACCTCGGTATAAAAACTAGAGGTAAAAAACGCTTTTCTAAGGGAATACAAACATGGTGGATAGAATTCTTATGGCTTTAAAATTTTTTCTAACTTAAATAATTGCTTAATTTGATTTTTAAAAATTTTCACTTTTCTTTTTTTCTTTTTATTTATTTATATTTTGAGACAGTCTCATTATGTCACCCTCGGTAGAGTGCTGTGAAATCACAGCTCACAGCAACCTCAAACTCTTGGGCTTACGTGATTCTCTTGCCTCAGCCTCCCACTGGGACCATAGGTGCCCGTCACAACGCCCAGCTATTTTTTTGTTGCAGTTGTCATTGTCGTTTGGCAGGCCCAGGCTGGGTTCGAACCCGCCAGCCTCAGTGTATGTGCCTGGTTCTGTAACTACTTTTTTCATTTGACTGTAATCACTTTTTGCAAGCTAGAAAAGAAGCAAATTAATGCAGTCTGGCCCTCTGGTGACCTAGGCCGGACCTCTCATCTTCACCAGAATGGTGTAATAATGTGCGTTACTAATAAGCAGGTTGTAAAACGAAATCATTGCCACCTATACATGTTTTTCATTATGAAATGACCCCAAACCCAGTTCTTTAAAGGCATGATATAGAGAACATCTTAACTTACAAAGGACAGCAGATTATAAACAAGGCTATATGCTGAACAGCCTGTCTGTGGGAGCATATGGGAGCTAGCCAGTGACTGGTGAAGGGAGCAACCACTTTGAAAACCTGCTCTGAGGTTCAAAAAATATTAATACTTTGTTTTGCTATCAGTAAGAAAGTACCTAAAATGTATTATAGATTCCCTAAAATTGACCACTGTTTCAGCCAGGGTCTATACCACAAGAATACGAAATTAGAGGTAGGCCTGGGGAATAAGATACTTACATTTTCAAAATAAATTCCTTGGTCGTAAGAAATCCTGCATACTGCATTCTTCCTTTTGCCACAAGAACAAATCAAGGACTGTTTTAAAGAAATGTTCAATTCTAAAAAGGGTGATGGCAAGAACTTTCTAGAACCACAGAAAAACTTACTGCTTCCCCGTACAATTATTGTTGCTGTTCTTTCACCATACATATCCATGTGGAAAATCTGGTCAGGAGATTTTGGCCAGGGCCAGGAGATGGATGTCCCAGTTAGCTAGTTGGAAGCTGAGTTACCTTCATTTGGGGTGGGCCCATCTATGTGGATAAGCTATAGCTTTGATAAACATCTGCAGTGCATTTGGTCACTGGCTTCCAAGCCATGGTCTTAAACTAGGCTCAGCCTCCTCTGTGACCTCCTTCCACCAAGCTGGGTGCTGGTCCTTGCAGGTTAGCGCTGGGAACTTGGGGTACCCTTGCTGAGCCTGTGAGAACCAGAAAGGCCCAAGCAGAAATGATTGAGCTCATGAGGCCCTCAGGGGATCTTAAGTCACTTCTTAAAAACTGATCCCCAAATCTTCCGGCAGTCTGCAGGACTGGTAGGGGCAGGGCTGCCACCCACATGACTGCCGCCCTCACCATGGCCCCAGAGCCTCACTTGCCTTCTTCATCTGGTAAACCTTCACACAGGTTTAAGATTGGTTAGTATAAAGAAAAAAAAAAAAAGTACCAAGACATTACCCAGTGCCTTCAGGGCCTAGTAGCTTCAAAGTACAATTAGGTGTTTTTATTTTTATATTTATTTATTTATTTATTTATTTATTTATTTATTTATTTATTTATTTTGTGACACAGAGTCTCACTATGTCGCCCTTGGTAGAATAGCAGCTCACAGCAACTTCCAACTCTTGGACTTAAGCGATTCTCTTGTTTCAGCCACCCACCACAATGCCTGGCTATTTTTTTGTTGAAGTTGTCACTGTTGTTCAGCCGGCCTGGGCCGGGTTTGAACCCGCCAGCCTCGGTATATATGGCCGGTGCCCTAACACTGAGCTATGGGCGCCGAGCCAATTGGGTGTTTTATTAAGGGGGCAACATTATTTCTGTATCTATAACTCCCGTTCCTTCTGTTGGATTTTATGCTGGAAGGTAGACACCCCTCAGAAACAGAAACGACTTACTTATGGTTTTTGTTTGTTTGTTTTTCCCTGATTAGGGACTGGTATTGTTGGTAAAAGAACATCACGTCAACATTATTATGATACATCCATAAGCTTAAACGTACTGGGACTTGCCATAGGGTAGGCCATTAATGCGTAAGCAGACACTGTTACCTCAGAAAATGCCCAAGGTGCTCTGAAACCTTTCTGGGTTGTATTTTAAGTGTTCTCTAAGTTTCAAGGATACTTCTTTTTTTTTTTTTATTTCAGTTAATAAATGTATATTATGTACCCATTGTGAACGAGGTACCACGATGGGGGCTGGGCAACCAGGAGGAGACCCGAGAGTGTTCTTGGAGAACTGCCAGTATAGTGGATGGGAGAAGCCACCACAGCCATTTAAACAGAG
Organism: Perodicticus potto; assembly: GCA_963574655.1. Lineage (NCBI taxonomy): Eukaryota > Metazoa > Chordata > Mammalia > Primates > Lorisidae > Perodicticus > Perodicticus potto. The sequence continues at coordinate 46,870 of CAUYRH010154223.1, forward strand.
CGTGCCAGTGAGGTCAGGGGTGCCCCAGAACTTCCTGGAGAGATACATCAACATTGAGTCTTAAGGGATACAGGGTAGTTAGATTAAGCTTGTTGTTTGGGAGAGGGTATCTTCCAGGCAGAGGGAACAGCACGTGCGAGGTGGAGGCGGGAGAGAAGAGAGAGCCTTGAGAGACTGACAGTATCACAGCCCCCCAGAGACCTCTTAACCAGACCCAGAGCTGATCAGACCAGAGCTGTCACCCCAGTGCGTCCCTGAGGCCGGCCGACCCAGGCCTGCAGCATGCCCCTGCCTGCTTTTCAGGGCTACTCTCTGCCACATTCACAAGTAGAGTTGTGTCCTTACCAGGGGTCAAGGGCAGGACCTAAAGCCGTAAAAATCAGTTGTTATTATCACTGTGATTATGGGACTTAGATATTATGTAAGCAAATGAAGTATGAATGTGAGCATCTATGAAAACGAAAGCAAAACATTGGAGCGTCTCAATAAAGTTGAATCGTTAAAAAAAAATTCATCAAATTTCAGTCACATTCGACAACTTGGAAAAATTATGAATTTTTCCATCCAGGTGAATCAGGGAGTCTGTACTCAGATTACTTCATCAGTGTCTCTGGTTTTATTACTACACTTGAAAGAAGCCAGAACTGGAAATCCTAGTTGACGCACTGGGTGTAGATTGTGCAAGAGAGAATGCAGAATCCCACGGGACGGATCCCACCCGATGGGTCATGCACACAGAGCCCTATCCTGCATCATGACAAAGACGGATAGTTGCACCTTTATATATTCTCAGTTAAAATGTCCATGGCGTGAATGCACAAATCACTTTTTCTGCTTAGGACTTTCAGGCAGCCTGTTTGCTCCAGGAGAGGACCTCTCTGAGGTCCCTGTGGCTACAGCAGGTGATGGGGGACAGGCTGAGAGGCAGGTCTGGCAGGTCTGGCTGCCCAAAGGGAGAAGAGGCAGCCAGGAGCCACTAAGAGCTTCTAAATGGAGTGAGATAGTCAGAGTTGCATTTAGACCAAGCCCTGGCTGCATTCTGAAGTAGACAGCTGAGGAGTCTGTTGCCTAATCAAGTGGCAGCTGAGCCCCAACCTAGGAAAATGACAGTAGGACCGGAGAAATGAAGAATGTGGAGGTCAAGCTAATTGGATGTTTGGGGCGAGGAAGAAGGAACCTGTGCCGACTCCATTGGCTGAGAGGCAGCACAGAGGGAGAGCACATTGGTCAGGGAGCTGGTTCCGATCCTGGCAGGTGGAGTAGAGCCATCCATCCGTGTGACAGCTCAGCGAAGGGGTCATCACCCTGCCCGTGGTTTTGTCTCTGACTTGGAGGAGGGAGGCTTATGCTGGAGTAAGAGTTGAGAGTCATCAGCAAGATGGATGGCTCGTAAGGCTTTAGCAAGGAGTGTGGTCACGGGGTGGGCAAGCACTAAACCCTGAGAAAAGGCTCTCCAGTGCTCTGAAGAGCAGCAGCATTTGGGGACCAGTGAAGGAAAAGACATAGAAAAAAGTAGCCAGACAGGTAAGTGGTGTCCCACATGTCAAAGGAAGTCAGGGCTTGGAGTAGCAAGTGGTTGACTCTGTCAAATGCGACCAAAGTGTTCAGAGTGAGAAATAGCCATAGGATCAGACAGCCAGGAGGAGGAGCTGGGTGACCTTAAGAAAAAACGGCCTCAGTTCAGCAGTTCAGTGCCAGGGCGGGGCCAGAATGCAGTGGGAGGGTGTGTGGGGAGTAAAGTTTCATGACTAAGGTATTTTATCTATTTTGTTTAATCTGTGTTGATGGATTTCTGATTTTCTAGTTGAAAATATCCCATAAAAGCTAAGGACTGATTGAAAAATGATTTGTTAGACTATTATATTAAAAATTTATTTTGGTTTTATATTACCCGTATCTGAAAGCTCATTAACATCGGTGTGTCATTTTTTATTGTTACGCATTGTTTTCAGAAGAAATAGTTAAGGTTAAGGATTCATCAGAAAGTTTTACTTTTTGATTTAAAATCTATGTAATGCCCCTGACATTTAGGAAGTGGGGACATTTAATTATAAGTGCTTATGTAATTTTGAATTTAATTTTTTTGTGGATTAAATAAATTGAATGGTAAGGAATTACTAGAGCATATTTATTTGAAAATTCTTGAAAAAATTTATTAAGTCTGGATTTGTTGTTGGGTTTGTTTGTTTGTTTGTTTGTTTGTTTGTTTTGAGACTGAGTCTTATTCAGTCACCTTGGGTTGAGTGCCTGGGTGTCATAGCTCACAGCAACCTCAGACCCTTGAGCTCAAGTGATCCTCTTGCCTCAGCCTCTCAGTAGCTAGGACTACAGGCATTGGACACCTGCCCAGCTAATTTTTCTATTTTTAGTAGAGACAGGGTCTCACTTTTGCTCAGTCTCATCTCTTGAACTCCTGAGCTCAAGCAATCTGCCTGCTTCAGCCTCCCAGAGTGCTAGATTGATTATAGGCATGAGGCACCTCAGCAGCCTGTTTCTTGCTTTTTTAAAACAAAGAAAGCAGGGGATTTTTTCCTTAGGCTTTTTTTTTGCGTGTGTGTGGCTATTGTTTTAAAAATCCTTTTAATTTGTTAGAAATAATAAATTTATGCATTGATAGTTCAGTTCAATAAGTCATAACATTTTTATTTTTTCTTAAGATAATCAATAGAATAAAGCAGTAAGAATTCTTGATAGGTAGACGTAATGACTCCAGAAGAAAGGGGACTTATACAGATTCTGGCATTATTCCATTCTAATTACTATTGTGAAAGTTAATTTTCTTATTAGCAATCTTTTTTTTTTTTTTTTGCAGTTTTTGGCCAGGGCCAGGTTTGAACCCGCCACCTCCAGTATATAGGGCCAGCACCTCACTCCTCTGAGCCACAGGCGCTGCCCTGTTACTAGCAGTCTTTTGGTTCAAAAAGTGTGAATGTAATCCCAGTCTTCTTTTGACTGGCTCTATGACCTTGGGCAAGTCTCTTCACCTCAAAGTCTTAATGTCTTTGTCTATAATGTAAGAAATAAATATTAACTACCCCACAGATGTGGAAGAATGACCCAGTGCACTATAAGCATGCAGGAAATACTGCTAGTTACATAGAGGACAAAGGCAGTGATGAGCAGGGAGCTGGTTAGGCCCAGAGTTTCGAGTTTACTCATTTAACTGCATCAACCGGCATTAACCTTAGACAACTGTGTTGACATTAGGTAAGTCGCTGAATCTGACAAGTCAAGCCCTAGAGCAGGAGGAGTCTATATGGAACGCTATTCTGTCTCATTATTATCCAGATGTAGATTAGACAAATTTAAAATATATATGCTCAGATTATCACGGAAAAAAAAACTTGGCTGACTTTTCTATTGATTTTTCTGGACACAAAATTTTATGCATTATCTGATGATTTTTCAAGGTATTAACCAGAGACTCCATAAAAGAAAAAAAGAAAAGCAGTAGCAGGTGTTGCGCTGTGCATGATGCCTTTGAAATCTTTTTTGTTTGATCTCTTATCTTTTAGATTATCTCTTTCTACTTTTTTTTTTCCAAATCACTTTTCAAGTGTTTTCTTTTAATAAAGAATCAGAGAGAAAATCAGCTCTTACTTGCTTAGCACCTGTTGAGAGTGACTCTGTAACTGAGCTTTTAGAAAAGCTGGTAGCAGAATTGGTCACCAAGAGCTTTGACCGTGAGGTGTGGACCTGTGCGTCTTGCCTGGTTCCCTTCTCCTTTCTCATCCCTTGCTATACTCCATGCCCAGGTGTTTTGGGTGTTGCACAGTTATCCTTCATTATCCAAGGAAGATTGGTTTCAGGATTGGTTTCAGGACCCCTGAGGATACCACAATCCAGGGATGCTCACATCTCTGGTATAACATGATGTAGTATTTGCGTATAACCCATAGACATCCTCCTGTGTACTGTAAGTCATCTCTAGATTACTTATAGGGCATAGTACAATGCAAATGCTGTGTAAGTGGTTGTCATACTGTATTGTGTAGAGAATAATTACAAAAAATTCTGTACATATTCAGTACAGATGGAATTTTTTTTAATGTTTTCAATCTGCAATTTATTGAATTCACAGAGGTGTAACCCATCGATATGGAGGGCTGACTGTATTTATTTATAAAACAAGATGTTCACTTACCAGTAGGCAAGTACCTGTAATAAAAGTGTTTTCTTGATTGCTAAGACTGCACACTGTAACATCCCATTGTTGTCTCCAAGCCTTCACTGGCGGTTTTTACACTGTCTTCTGACCATGCTATGAGACAGCATGGATTCCACAGAGTCCAAGAAATTTATAAATCATAAAAGGCTTCCATATGCAGGAAGGATTACAAATATGGGCTTAAATGCCCCACAACCATATTGGCTGCAAGTCTCAGAGATTACATTAGCTGCGACAGCAGTTACCTTAGCTACCGTATCATCACGATTTTAAAGGAACAGTGTTCTATTCCTTATCTTAGAAGAACATAATAAAGTCTTTAACATTTTCCCAACAAACTCATGAAATTTCATCTCCTAGCAGTTAAAACACTCTGTTTTAGAATATGTATTTGTTCAGATCTTTGTAAACTATAAAAGTAACAGTTTTTCGAAGTGTCATGTGTCTAATTGCTAAGTTTCAGAAATTAGATTTTGCAAGGAGAAGAAAGAATACAGGGTGTCCATGATACAATATACTATGTTAAACTATTTTAAATTGCACATGAACTTTATGGATACCCTGTATTAAAAGTCAGAGGAAAGAGAGCAAAAGATCTAAACATCCGACAAGTAATCATGAAGTGCAAATACTCTGCACCTGTTTCTGGCCTGCTTTCACAGACAAGGAGCCAAAGGCTTAAAAATATTCTGCAACTCTTCCTAGCTCAGCTAAGCAAGCTGTAAGTAGGAGATGATGGAGCTGGCATTCAAACGACATCAAGCAGATTTGAAAGCCCAGATTGCTTCTCGTTCCGCTCACCATTTCCCATGCATTTTCTCGAAACATTACCAAATACAAAATTGCACAAAGATATATCTGTTTGGGTTTCTTTTTAATACCATTCCTTCATAATTGCCTTTTAGAAAGACAAAAAAAAAAAAAGTGAAATTCATTCAGTGCCTATTGTGTTCTTGTTATATTTGAAACATGCTCAGTCCTCAGGTTCCAAAGGTGGCTAGATATAGAAAAGAGGTAACATCTTTATTAGGCCTTGAAGGATGAAGAAGCCACAGGTGCTTACAGAGGATAGGAAACCAATGACCTTCAAATGAAGATACACGGTTATCTTTGAAAGGGCAAGTTTATATTTATTCCTGCATTAAGCTAAGTTTTAGCTGGTGCCTGGTGACACATTGTCTTGTTTGTAACCATTTTTGGAGAGGGTGGGTTATGGAGCATGAGAGGGTTTATTGAAGCCACTCAGTAGATGTTCCACGGGTTTTGTGTGCTCAGGTCCACGTTGCTCCAAGTTGAAAAGCAGTCACTTTGAAATCACATAAAGACACACTTTTCCTTCCTTGTTGTCTTCAAGCCTTCGCTGGTGGTTTTTACACTGCATGACCTTGTAACTCAGGCTGCACTTCCTGTGTGCCGTGTGTGACTTCCCTCTGCTTCTGTGGTGAAGCGTCTGTAGCAGATGTTTCGGTGAGCCCTACGTGGAGCCTGGTTTTGCTGTGCCAGAGCTGTCAGCATGCACATCACACATGAGCACATGCTGGAGACCATCATGTCCCATGTTGTGTTGAGTGCCTTTGAGATTTCTCTGGAAAATAGCATAACTGTGACCTTGTAGATTAACCATATTTTTTTTATACTGTTTGTCTTTAATCTATTCAGAATTAAGGGAACGCTCTGGGCACTCATTCATTTATGCTGATGAACATTGGTCTGATGGCCAAGGTAGCAAATTATTTCCTGTTAAGGAGTCCCCCACATCAGCTGTGGGAGAGAGAGGACAGGTGATGTGTGTACATAGGTCCTGGTTACAATTACTCCTGATTCTGACCAGTCATTGCCCATGTGGGAGTTTGGACTGTGGCTCACTCCGGCCAGTGGCAGCTAGCGGGTAGGGACTCCTGGGTCCTTGGCTGATGTGGTGCCCATCCTTGACTCATTTTCTAAAATTGGCAGGAGTAGCTGAGCATAGTGGGTCACACCTGTAACCCTAGCACTCTGGGAGGCTGAGGGGGGCAGACTGCTTGAGTTGTGGAGTTCTAGACCAGCCTGAGCAAGACCGAGACCCATCTCTACTAAAAATAGAAAAATTTGCCAGACATGTGGCTGGCAATAATCCCAGCTACTGGGGAGGCTGAGGCAAGAGGAGCTTGAGCCCAAGAGTTTGAGGTTGCTATGAGCTATGCTGTCTTGGCACTCTACCCAGGGCGACAGAATGAGATTCTCTCTCAAAAAATAATAAATAAATAAAAATAAAATTGCCAGGAGTGTTTTGCCAAAGAATAGTAGTATTACTTTATCCCCGGGGGCCTTCCCTTATATAGCACCTGCCCTTCAGTTCTTAGTATTGGAGCTATCTCCAAATGTAGTGGGGACGTGAAATTCCTAGAATATTCCTGGGTTCTGGATAGGGAGGTTGCTGCTTTGAGGAAACAGCAGAGAAGCAGCAGTAGCAGGTGGTAAACTTTAGTTGCCAACAGTCTTTCTGCACATACCCCATACTACACTTAACATGAGGATATCAGAAAATCAAAGCTTTGGTGAACCTGAGCAACTGCCTAGTCAATCTTGAGAACAGTACAGGAAGAGTGAGTAGTGAACACTGCTTTGAGTTTGAGGCATTGTCAGTTACTTACCTTCCCAGAGTTTTATGGCATTTCTTTATATGTGTGTGTGTGTGTATGTTTTGGGGCCACTTTGCCAAAAATAAATTAGTGTTATCTGTAGAATAAAAATGATCAGAACATCCCATGTGTTTTTAGCGTTTATTTTATTCTCTCTGATTGCTAAATATTTGATAACATACAGGGTGTCCATAAATTTCAAGTGCATTTTAAAATAGTAAACTATCTTATGGACACCCTGTGATAATTTGGGTGCCTCCACTCCTGTGGAACTAATCCCTTCACATAACCCTTTCAGCATAGCCAGTTAGTAAGAGTTTGGGGCTTCCCAGTTCCCTGACACAGTGGTATCTTATCCAGAGAGAATAGATTAATTTGGAGGCAGTGGAGGGGCAGAATTTTAAGACTTCTTTCAACCATGCATAAAGCTTTATTTGTAGCTTTCTTATTGATCTGGTAAATGGAGGCTCTTATCTCTAAAAAAATTTTTAAAACCTTAAAGTCAGATCTGCTCTTTGTTCTGTCATACCCCTTTCAACATTTAGCTTTTCCAAAAATGTCTTAGAAGGGTTGTTGGGTCACATCCTTTGAGAAGATGCCTGGGTTCAATTTAGTTTTTGTTTATTTACCTTTTTTCTTCTTCTTATCTTCTTTCTGTTTTGAGTGCACAGTAAAGTATGTTTACTTACTGAGTGCCTCTGGTTTAAGGTCCTATAATCTCAAGGTTCTTCTTCTTGTGTACTGACTTCATTTCTGGATTTAGTGAAAGACCTTAGGAAACAGAAACTATCCTCTAGATCAGATGCCAGTCAAAAGCGAAAGTCAGCAAATAGACCTGGAAGCCAGACCTAGGAAACGTGTCAGGGAAAGCATTTGCTTTTTGATAACCAGCTATTTTAGTAGCAAAAAGAACGAAAAAAATTCTCTGAATTTTATTTGTGTCCCGCTGAAATGTGGTCATTGTCAGACTGGAAACCAGTTAGAGTGAATTTCCCCTTTTCACCGCCTTGTATTTCGGTATTCCACTTTCTACATCTTCGTTCTTACTAAAACCAGGTCTGCTAATTCCTTCCTGGTAGAACTAAACTTCATCAGTTCCTGAATAGAAGAAGAAAGCACACTGGCATTCAAGACTTCATCTCACAGCAGAGCTTCTCAAAATACGTTGCACAGTTTCTAGAGTTGCCTAGATCAACACTTCTCAAGCCCGAATGTGCATCTTATGACCTGGGATCTTGTTAAATTCCGATTCTAATTCCACAGATCTGGGGTAGGCCCTGAGAATCTTCATCTCTAACCAGCTCCCAGGTCATGCCAGTGTTGCTGGACCACAGACCCCACTTTGAATTAGCAGGGCTGGAGGATAGTTTCTTTGGCATAGTCATACATGTTATTGTAAAGAGAGTTTTGTGCCCAAGTAAGATTGGAAAACACTATTTTAAACAAGATTACCCAACTTCTTAGAACCTATGATTACTAATGAACCCATGGACTTCCAAGAGGTCGATTCAGTCAGTATACAGTGGTTTTCTCTTTTTCTTTTCTCCCCTCCCCTTCCCCTTTTCCTGCCTTCCTTCCCTTCCCTTTCTTTCTTTTTGTTTTTTTTTTTCGATGGACTACTCTGCCACCCTGGGTAGAGTGCTATGGTGTCACAGCAACCTCAAACTCTTGGGCTTAAACAATCCTCTTGCCTTAGTCTTCTGAGTAGCTGGTACTACAGGTACGCACCACTATGCCCGGCTAGTTTTATTGTTTTTTTCTATTTTTAGTAGAGATGGAGTCTCACTCTTGTTCAGACTGATCTAGAACTCCTGAGCTCCACCAATCCACCCACCTTGGCCTCCCAGAGTGCTAGGATTACAGATGTGAGCCATTACACTCAGATGTATACATGGTTTTTAAACTTTTTTTCATAAAGCATATTATGCAACTAGTGTTCCATGAGGCATACTTAGGGAACTTTACATGATACAGCCTGCTGTGAAAGATGATGTCAAGGAGACTTTTGAGTCTAACTGAATAAAACACCACCTTGATTGATAATATATGCCCCTATTGAATGAACTATCTAGTAAACATCTTAAATATTTTACTCTTAAAATCATCTTTTAGAAATACATCTTTTAAAAGATTTGAAGCTGATTTGGTTATGTGTGTTTCACCTTTATGTGGGTAACTGAAGCTCTAAGTTCCTCAGAAAACTTTCTTTAGCTGGATTGAAGGGTGAGACTCACCAGACCAGTAACAGTAACCTTATATATTTGAAGGTAAAAAAAGCCTACAATGTAACATGTAGTCAACAGGGTATTATGACTAACAATGCAGCCTTGCATTCTGTTTGCATTTTGCCGTCATGCTCTGATGTCTGTGGGAAATGGCATGTTATTAAGGGACCTCAGGACAGAGCAGGAGCAGCACGGCAATTAACATTTGTTAACCCTTCATAAAGTGCCATTGCTGTGCTAAACACTTGTGATATGTTTTGGAATAACTCTGTGGGGATGGACTGTTGGTGGTCCAGTCACCCCCACTCTGCTGACGAGGAAACCAAGCTGCCTGCAACGTGGAAACTTCCCCAACTAAGTTATGGGAGAGCAGATTTTGATCACAGTCTGATTTGCTAATTGGCACTATCACTTGTTATACCCACGTTTATTGAGAGGTGACCACCCCCTAGCTAATTTGCATAAGTTATCTCCTCCTCCATAAAGTTAAAAAGGCAGTGTCTTCCTGTCTTGAGGAAATTGAAGGAAGCATTCTATTTGCTAATAGTTGTTTCACAATATGAAAGAAAGACTTGCTCATTGTAGATAATTTGGGAAATACAGAAATATGTAGAGGAAAAAAAATAACCCATTATATGTTATCTAGAGAGAACGTCTTTTAAGAAAAACAATTTTCTTCATTATAGAGGATGTATGCTTTACATTATAAAAGATTGACAAATTCCTTTCACATAGTAGTCTAAATAATCACTATGTACCTTTTAAACAAAATCCCTCCTTTACAGTGATTTTATGCATTTACAGCCAACTTAATGCAATATCATAACTCAGATTTTTGTCATACCATAGTGGGAGAAATCCTAACTCTGTTTTTGAACTTAGCAGCCCCTGTGTTTCTCTCCTGTGAAATAAATACTTTTGAAAAGCTCCCTGAAAGTCAATTCAGGTTTGGGGATCCTAGTTAAAAGCTGCAAACTCATTTCCACCTCCTTCCTGCAACTGATAGGCTTGTCAGAGTGTTTGGGTTTGGTATGTGTAGATTTCACCCTGGTTTAGAATTTCCTCCCCAGGGGTCGCAGGGATGTGGCTGCAGTCACAGAGAGCGCAGCCCAGAGCGGCTGTCAGTTTCTGGGCAGGCTCTGGCCAGGAATGCACACAGCGTCAAAGCAGTGAATAAGCGCTTTCTGCAGTTCCCTAGCTGCGATTCTCCGTGGTGCTTTGAGGACTGGCTCCTCAGTCACACCCCAGCCGTACTGTGAATGTTGCTGTTTTCCAAACAAAAGGATGGTAGCTAGAGGGGAAATAGCAAGATTTTGGAGTCTGGAAAGCCTTCACATGGGTACGTGGACAGAGAATGGATTATTCATCCTCTCTCGCGACACTGCTGATTCGACTCTTTCCTTTCAGAGTTGCAGTTCTCTCTCTCTCTCTCTTTCTCTCCCTCTCTGCTGCCACTTGTCAGGTGTGAGGGTTCAGGGGAAGCTCACTCCTAGGAAAGGGTCCTGAGGGTAGTTTTACTTGTGGGCATAGTCTATCAAATCAGTTTTGTTTATGGCATAACAGTTTGTGTGAAATAGAAAATAATAAGAGATCAGCATTGACCATCCTTCATGAATGATGGGTCTGGTTTTTGCTGCTGTTACTGTCATTGGTTTTTGCTTCTATTACATGAAATTCTTTTATTTAAGAGGTTATTGATGGAGCATATAAAAATGTTCCTTGGTAAGTTAGCATGTGTGAAGTTTTACAGCTTTGAATTGATTGAATTGATTTTTCAAAACTATTTCTTGTTTTCAAAAGTGAGACTGCTCGGTATTTGCTTATTACATCGTGCCATATCTCCCCCCTTTTTTGTGTTTTTATAAGTACTATCAACTGGATGAGTTCCTACTTAAATGTGAAAGAAATGTCAATGTCTAACTAGGAAGTTAGAAATTCTAAAGCACATATTTTTGAAAGGAAGTAAGAGAAAAAAATACTTCACAGATAGAATTTTCTCTGGCTGTTGTACATAGATACAATAGGATGCTTTAGAAACAGATCTTGTGTGTGTTTCTGCCTTAGATGCCAGGAACTGGGGCTGAAATGAATGGGAACAGTAGACGGCAGCTTGAAGCAGCCTGGGCCTTGAGAGTAGCACAGTGTGCAGGCTGTGCTTTCTTCCTTGTTTTGATTGGTCTCTTTGCTGGCTGAGAGAAAATAGGGATGTGGTTATGGCTTCTGTGTCTGGCGAGTTATCAAAAGACTGGCATGTCCTCCATTCCACTAGCCAAAATTTTAAAAAAGGAAAAACAAAAAGTTGCCCCATGATTTCTATATTGAGAACATCGACCATAGGAGTGGCAGGACAGGGCAACGAGGCGAGGCTGGCAGGGTTGGGGGAGCGGACATGGGGGTGATCCTTCCTGTGTGCCTGTGCCTGTGAACTGGATGGGTTTCCTGTGGCCCAGGGTGCAGGGGCAGCAGGGTGGCCCCACCTCTCCAACAGTCTTCTACTCTCCTCCCTGAGGCCTGGGGAAGGCCCATCACAGCACTGAAATGATGCCCCCTCCATGCTGCTAAAGGCATGCAGCAGGCAGCTCTGCTCTTTGGTCTTTGTCCTTTGGGGAATTGAGTGAGTCCTGCTCCCAAGCCCCAGCCCCATCCCCTCCTGGCTGTGCAGAGGAGGACCCCTTGTCCAGCGCCAGCACTGCTAGGGAAGGCCAGTTGGTCCCAATCTTTCATTTTCTTCTTCTGAGAGGTACCTGGCTATGTGTTCCAGAGACCGCTGTCTCTCACATACTACTCTGAGCAAATACATATAATGAAATAACAGATATAATATTTAAAATACAGAATAAAGTTTGTCTGGTCTGGTGGGTTTCTTTCTTGTGTAAGCCTGGAGAGGGCAGGGCCAGGGGAGGAGTGGGTGCCCTGAAGGACAGCCTGGGGCTCCCAGGAGGGCACCTTGACAGGGAGCCAGCCCAGGGAGGGTGGGACAGAGGGCTGAGGCCCTCTCTTGTCTCTCCTGTTGATGTGAGCTAAGTGGGCCAGGCCCCAGACAGGCTCTTAGCAGGATCGCTGTGAGCCAGACACTTGGGAGCAGTTATGTAACCTCTTTAGCCACAGTTTCCTCCCTGATAAACAGACAGCAATAATCCATGCTTGTGAGGCTGGGAAGAGAGGATTCATGTCAGGTGTTGAGTGCAGAACTCCCTGGGTAGGTGCAGTAAAACTGGCTGGGCTCATGATCAGGTCTGTCCTGCTGGGCCAGCAGGGCAGCTGTTAGGAGCTGGAAGGGGCAGAAAGATCCCAGTCAGGGAAGGGCCAGGTGGAGAAGAAGGCGCCAGGTGTCAGCCAGGAGGAAAAGAGGGGCTGGGCCCAGAGCCAAAAGCCCCAGGATGGGGAGTACCTGGCTAAGAAGAAAAGACAGATGCCCCAGGACAAGCCAAAGGTAAAGCCCAAGGGCTCTTCTAAATTCCAGGTCTGAATTAGAAGTGAGTCGGCGGCTTAGCTCAGAGTCTGGAGCCCCAATGTGCTTCCAGAGGTGGGTGCAGAGGGGACATAGCCCCTTGGGGATTGGCTGCGCAGGGTACCTGTTCCAACCTTCCTACCCTTACAGGGCCTTGCATACTCATTTTATAGGTAAGCACAGTCAGATATATGTATTTATTTATGAAGGACACAGAGTTTGCGTCTCCCTCTGTTGTTCTAGCTAGAGTACAGTGGCATCATCACAGCTCACAGCAAGCTCAAACTCCTAGCCTCAAGTGATGCTCTTGCCTCAGCCTCCTGAGTAGCTGGGACTACAGGTGTGCACCACCACACCTGACTCTTTTATACTTTTGTGGAGATCGGAGTCTTGTTATGTTGCCCAGGCTGGGCTCAAACTTCTGGCCTCAAATGATCCTCCTACCTCAGCCTCCCAAAATGCTAGAATTAGAGGTGTAAAAACTTAAATTTTTTTTTTAATGTTAGAGCATATGCAAGCCGACATCAGGGAAAGCTTTGGCTTTAGATGGAGAGGAGGGAAAACTGCTCACCTAGAGTTTCATGGATTAAAATAAAAACTCATTAAACCATTTGTAGAAAGATAGTCCAGTTTCAGGGTTTAGTATGCATTAAGCTCAGTCATGATATCATTTGCTCCTATCAGCTGGGGGCAGGAAAAGCCAATATGGCCTTCAATTAAATACAGATGTAAAGCTATACATTGGGAGAATTACCTTTTTAAAGGCCTTTCAACATTATCAAAGGTTATCAGTGAAGGTTACTATGTACTACATTTCTTAGGACTCTTTTTGATCTAATTGTTGCAGTATATTAAACATTTTAGAAATGCTGCTTGTGGAGAATGGCTTGGAAGTATGTATAAGATGTGCTAGAAACTTTCCCAACAGTAACTTTTTACATTGTAGGGTATGAAAGATAAATATTTCATGCTTTAATTCAGTCAGCCAACACTGACTAATACGCATATTCCTTGTCCTTGAGAATGTCTTCCCCTGGTACAGGACTGGAGGTCCACTTACAGGAAGAGACGTAGAAACAGCTAACTTAACTGTAACATCTGTCAAATGAATGTGAGAGATATTTTAAAAGAGGTGAACCTGAAGTATTTTTACAAAGTTAAAGACAGAGATGGTTGCTGCAGGGGTCAGGGAATAAAAGGGAAGGGGCTGAAAATTCATGGATTCCCATCAGCGAAAAGTGACAGTGAAACTTTTGAAGGACGAGTCAGAATTTGATCACCTGTTTTGAGTGGGAAGATTGCTCCAGGGGGAGCAGACAGCATGGATAAAAAGCTTTTTTGTCCTCCTTGTTGGAACAGGGAACATTCAGTGGTATAAAATGGCTAACTCAGGGGTTCTCAACCAATGCGATCAGAATCTGTTGCCCTGCAACTTTTGGCTCACTGCATGTCCAGCCAACAAAAGCACACATCCTGGAACAATCCATGCTTGTGGCATGGTTTAAGGAAGCTTAACCTGAAGCTGGAATGGCGAACCAGCTGTCAGAATAGCTTGGGCAGCTTTTGAAAAATAGATTCTCAGCAGATCTCCCCCCCTACTCCTGCAGCCTGGTTCAGTGGCCCAGGGTAGGGCAGGATCTTTATTTTTCTAAAGATTCCCCATATTTCTGAACATTCTCCATGACTGGATGCTGTTGGCCCTGAATGTTTGGGAGCCACTGAGGCAGGTGCCCTGGAAGTCATGTAGCGTGTTCTGACAGGACATGACCTCTGTGTGCATCTCCGTGGCTTGAGAGTCATCCTGGGGATCAGGGGTCTGGCCCATAGAGCGGTGACAGGTGCCTACCTGGCAGTGAGCACGAGCTGCCTACCTGCCCGTGCCATTTCTGTTTTTTAAGATGAGAAGCCAGAATGGCTTACCTCCACCCTGAGGAAGTCTGAGTGGCCAGCAGATGTTCTGCAATCTTACGCATGTTTTTAGCAGATTACTCTTAGTGTGGGAATTTCCCCCAAGTCAAGTGAGGGGAAGTCCCCACCAGGAGCACAGCGGCTGGGAGCGGAACGGCCCCTTAGTAGTTAGTGTCAGTGTCAGCAGGGCCTGCGATGAAAATGCCAACATTGGCACCACCACCTTGCCCAGAGCCTGTTAGTTCCCATCTCCCATTTGTTTAACAAAGCACTTCAGCCTTTGCCCTGTCATCACACCCTCACCAGGGACAAGGCGTTTTCTCAGTTACACAGGAGAGAGAGAGAAGTGAAGGGCAGAGAAGCACAGCCCTTCCTGAGATGCTCACTAGGACTCAAACTGAGGTCTGGGGACGCTTGGCCTAGGGCTTTCGAGGGCCTGTCACACCAATCCAAAACTCTGAAGTTGCAAAAATAAGCTAGGCCAGGGAAAAGACCTGTTGTTTGTCTCGAGAAAACCTCCCACCAGGACGGGTGGTGGGGATGTTTTCTGTTTGTGCTGATGGGAAGGTGCTATGAAAGAAAGCTGTCCGTTGATGATGTGTGATACTTCCTGTCATAAAAATTCACCTTTAGAACCAGTTGTCAAGTGTGGGCCTTTCACAGATGTATAATTTAAGTTCAGACACAAGAATGATAACTATCCTGAAGAGTAGAGAAGCTGTTTCTTCCTGGCTTTTTTTTTTTTGTTTAATATCTTCTCTGAGTGTATTTGTACTGGTCCTACTGGCACATCCCCTGTGCCTACCACACTGTGCTCTGAGATCGTCCCCAAAGCTGTGTCAGCCAGGGCTGGAAGGGTGGCTTGGGGAGTAGAAGCTGGTCGGTTATCTGGGAAGAAAACAGAAATGAGGCGAGAAGAGACATTCATGGCAGGGACAGGCCAGTGAGGATGGAGGTGGATGGTGCCCCAGCAGACCAGGAGGACGGTGTTTATAGGGGTGATGATTAACCGTGATAATTTAAATAAAAGTGTTTCAAATTTATTTATTAGATGCTGGAATTGATATTGCTCCGTGGAAAACACGTGTGCTCCTGGAGTTGCCCCTCTCAGAGGGATGTGCTGACCCTCAGTATGCAGAGGGGTCTGATACTGAAGGATGTGGCTTGACAGGAGCTGTGAGAAGAGCTGTGGAAAGAAAGCTCAGTCTGTCTGCTCTTGTACTGATCACATGTAGGAGTTGGGAGGTTTTCAGTCCGATTTCAATTTGGAGCAGTCTTTACTCCATATTTAAGGAGTTTTCATAAATGACCATTCCGTGTCTATATTTTCTTTCTTTTTTAAGTTTTATTTCAGATTAATGTGAGGGCACACCTATATTTTCAACCAAAGAAATACAGCTGACGAGGATGGAGCTGTTGGTGAGAATGTAAAAGAAGGCAGCTATTATGGAAAACAGTATAGAGGACCTCCTCCCTAAATGAAGAATAAAATTATCAACCAGCAACCCCACTTTTGCATGTACAACCAAAAGAATTGAAAGCAGGGTCTTGAAAAGATAATTTGCACACCCATGTTAATAGCAGCATTACTCACAATAGCCAGGAAGCTATTGTCATCCATAAATGAACAGATAAAATGTGTCGTATGTACACGGACTATTACATATCCTTCAAAAAGAAGGAAATTCTGACACCTAGTACATATGAGTGGACCTCAGGACATTATGCAGAGTGAAACAAGCCAGTCGGAAAGGACAAGTATTACATGATTCCATTCATTTAAAGTAGCTAAAGTAGTTAAAACCATAGAAACAGAAAATGGAAAGGTGGTTGCCAAGGAACTGGGGGGATTAGTGTTAAATGAGTATACGTTTTCAGTTTTGCAAGATGAGAAAGTTCTATCTGTTGTACAACAGTCTTGTACTTAACACTACTCAACTGTACCTTAAAAATGATAAACATGATAAAATTGAATGTTATATGGCTTTTCATCACCGAGGAAGGAAAAAAAAACAGGATAAAATCTATATTGTTATTATTATAATATGTTAATTTCCCCTAATACTGCTGAAGCACATTCTGAGAGTTGATAAGCGCTCTGTCATGGAAAATGCCCCTTGAGAAGTCATCGTTATTAACTTCAATACATAGTTGGGGCATTTGCAGCCACGGACGTCAGCGAGGCAGCAGGGGCACAGGGGTGGGGGTCTGGCATGGTGCGAGGCCTGTCTGGCCTGGGGGTACGGGCTTTGATAATACAGTGGGCACATGGAAGATTTTACAAGGAAACTGCCAAGTACTGTTTCTCCATCAGCAACTTGCAGTTCAGTTGGAAAACACTTATTGAGTGCCTTCTGAATGTTAGTTATTATGCTCAGTGCTGGGAACAAAGAAATAGGTTCTCTTGCGGGCGTGGTGGCTCACACCTATAATCCTAGCACTCTGGGAGGCAGAGGTGGGCGGATTGCCTGAGCTCACAGGTTCAAAACCAGCCTGAGCCAGAGTGAGACCCCCCCGTCTCTAAAAATAACCGAGTGTTGTGGCAGGCGCCTGTAGTCCCAGCTACTTGGGAGGCTGAGGCAAGAAAATCGCTTAAGCCCAAGAGTTTGAGGTTGCTGTGACGCCACAGCACTCTACCAAGGATGACAGCTTGTGACTCTGTCAAAAAAAAAAAAACTTGGGCAGCGTCTGTGACTCATTGAGTAGGGCGCTGTCCCCATACACCAAAGGTGGCGGGTTCAAGCCTGGCCTCGGCCGAACTGCAAAACAGAAAAAATAGCCGGGCGCTGTGACGGGCGCCTGTAGTCCCAGCTACTTGGGAGGCTGAGGCAAGAGAATCGCCTAAGCCCAGGAGTTGGAGGACCGAGAGCAATAAAGTGAGACTTTGTCTCTATAAAAACAAAAAAAAACTTCCTTCACGTAAGGAAGTTACCGTCTTAGAAGGGAAACACACAACTAAAGACAGCGAGTGTGGAGAGTGACAGAAAACTCTGCTGGGCACACATGTGACATCGGATGCAGCACTAAACCCTCTCTGGTCCAGACACCAGATACTGAGATCCCCATAAAAACGCTTTTAAATTATGGGACAAGAATACAAGGAGTCATTCACTTAGAAGGGACTTTAAAATCATGAAATTAGTCAGGGTCATGAAGGAAAGGGGGATAGAAACAGGAAATCGAATCAGGCCGTTGACAGTCCCCATTAGGAGTAGGAAGGAAGATTAGCAAAGGAGCTGAGGACCAGTGAGTACCGCCCTCTCCACAATGGTACAGAGCTGCTAAGCTATTTTTAGCACCTGTCCAGTAGCTTTTTCTCATTTCTAGTAACAGAGGTGCTGCTGGACGAGGCAGTGCTGCCTAGTGGGTGAGAGTTAGACAGCCTGGGCCGTGTGAAGTGAGACTTGAGTTTGCATACGGGGGGGACTTACAGTATCCACCGCATAGCAGCATCCTGAGGATTATCTGAGCTGATACGCCTAAAAAGGCTAAGACCAGTTCCTGGCCCATCATGAGCCCCTGCTAACATAACGTTGCCATTCTGTACTGTTCTTCAGTTTACAGAGTGCTTTCACGTATTATTTCATTTGAGGCTCGCAGCAAACCAGTGTAATTACTTGAAGGGAGTTTACAGACACCCCTGAGACAAGGGTATCATCATCCACATGAACAGGTGAAAAAACGGAGAAGGGAACTTGACCAAGGACTCACCCTCCAAAAAAAAAAAAAAAGAAAAGAAAAGTTGCAATAAATTGTGCAGCCCTGTGATTTGCAGGCAGGTCCGTCTGTCCCTAACGCCTCACAGCGAGTCATCGTGCTGTGTTTCCTTCCTTCCATCCATCCAGTACTTATTAGGTACCTGTGTGTGCCAGGTAATGGTCTAGATGCTAGGGGTGCAGTTAAGAATAAAGTAGGCCAGGCGCAGTGGCTCACACCTATAATCCCGCACTCTGGGAGTTCGAGACCAGCCTGAGCAAGAGTGAGACCCTGCCTCTATTAAAAAAAATAGAAAAACTAGCCAAGCACTGTGGTAGGCGCCTATAGTCTCAGCTACTCTGGAGGCTGAGGCAAAAAAATTGCTCAAGCTCGAGTTCTTAGGTTGCTGTGAGCTATGATGCTGTGGCACTCTACCTAGAGTGACACAGTGAGACTCAGTCTTCAAAAATAAATAAATAAAGTAGACAAAACTTCCGGCCTTTCTGTAGCTTATACTCTAGACAGACAATGAACAGAACACTTGAAAGAAGGCAGAACAGAATGGTAACACATCTTACAGAGAAAACTCAGCCGGAGAGTTGCAGTTTTAAATAGGACGGCTAGGGAAGGCCTGGCTGAGTGCGGGGAGCCAGGGTGCATGTGTCTGGGGAGGGGTGTTAAGCACAGGAACAGCAGCCCCCAGCAGGGACCACAGCAGTTTGAGAGAGGTGGGAGGGGTCTTAAAAATGCCAGATAATTGGGGGACAGGGCTGCCACAGGGAGCCCATAGGCTGGGAGGCAGGGTGGCCAGGCTCTGTGGATTTGTACATGATTCCTACTGGCTTTTCTTTTCTTTATTGATTCTTAGTAATAGCTAAATAAGGCGGCAAAGCATTCTCCCTGGGAAAATATGTTCAGAAATTCTTTGAGGAGAAAGTGTCATTTTCATGGCTTCGCTCTGAGTAGGAGGTCTTGATTTCATTGAGTATTACTTTTTTTCTTGGCTCAACCATGGCTTAAATATGATAAGGAAAAATGCTGTCGGTGCCAGGCTGTGCCAGATCAGGGCTTACCAATCTCAAGTTTCCTGCTGCTTTGGGCCCCTGACAGACCAATGGAGTGTCTACATTCTCCTCCCCAGGAGCGCTGGGTACTTCAGCTGCTAAGGGCCGGTCACTGGGGCTTAGGGTCTCCTCCCAGGCGTTCAGCCTTAGCGTTGTTTGCTTTGTACTCTAAGACATACTCCTGCAAGAAAAAAATGTTTTCTTCTTCCAGATTTCCTCCCCTCAGCCCCAAACCCTCCCGCCCCCATCAGGAAAGTGCTCTAGATGAGGTGACTTCCTGTTCCCCACCTGCAGGGGTTCTGGCCACAGCGCAGGAAGTGGAAGTTACATTTAGAAGGGAACAGTCACCATGTGTTGCCCAGCCCTGAGCACACGCCTCAGACAGCACAGAGCTGGCTTTCTTAAGGCCTCTTGCCACAGCTCCCCACAAGACAGGGACACACACATGTGTGCACATACACTCAACAGGCTTCCCGCAGCTCCAGCCAGGCTGCCCCCCTCCCTTAGCAAACCAGTAAGAAACCCAGGGACCCAGGGGTGCCTCCAAGGCTGCAGAGAGCTTTCGTCCACTGTTGGCCCCCTGCTCAGGTCCAGGAAGCCCTTCCTCCCTACAGCCCCAGGCTCTGAGGCTCTTACCTCCCAGACACAAGTTCTGACCTTTTCATGGGTGAGGCTGGGGATGGGCATGAGAAGGGGATGCTGGGGTGGGGAGAGAGCCCAGAAGCCAGACTCCGTCCACACCTAGAGCTCTCACTTGGCTTCATCATCAGGAGCCCATCTGAGCTTCCCTGGCCATCTCCATGTCCAGTGCACCAGCCTGGGCACTTACATGCTGGGACACAGATAAGCAGACCACGGTCATGACCCAAGGCGGCAGGTGCTGGCACAGAAGGAAGCCTGGAGGGAGGGCTCAGGGCTCAAAGGGGGAGTTCAGTTGTGCCTGTGTTGTGGGGGCTTCGCAGTGGAGGAGTCACTGCAGGCAGTCAGGGAGCAGTTAGAAAGCAAGGGCCTGTGAGCAGTCCTGACTCAGGTGGGGAGGGTGCTGTGTCACTCGGGCACGTAGCAGGGGGACAGCCGGTGGGGAGGTGGCTGGAGCAATCTGAGAGGAGGCCCAGGCTGGGAAAGAACAAGCCAGCGGAGTGTCCACACCTTGCCACCACCCTTGCCCCCTGCCCCACCTGCTTGGTGTGCTCCGCACAACCCTCTGGCTCGCTGGCTAAGAGCCCCGTGCATCAGATAGCACCGTGCGGCTTGTCACAGCATCGATTACCCCCCAATATTATGAATCTATTTCAGCAGTTTTCATTTTTCTAGTGTAAGGATTCCAGGCTCCGTTTATAAAATCTGTTGCCCTCAACGCCAGCGTGGCTGAGTGACAAGGGAACAGAGGGGAGGCTGCTGGGGGCTGGGCCTGGAAAATGCACATCAGATTAACCACAATATAAAATATCTACCCCCCAAAAGAGTTCTTCAGGTTAGAAGCAAACTCAGCCTCCACAGGTAAAGTCACTGGATTTGCAAGTCCTTGAAAAAGCACGGAGACACTGTCCTGTGGCCATCTCCTCCATCCTCCCTGCCTCACTGGCTTCACTTTCTGGCTTCCCTTTTCTCTCCCAGGAACTTGGGATCTTCTGAAACATCGTTGATTGTGTCCCTTTGTTGCTCCAAGCATGGATTTCAGTTCCCAGTTTCTCCTTGTCTGGCTCCTGAGACCCTGAGCTCTGCCCCGCCAGCCCTCCCTCCACACTGTAGCCAGTCCTTCCTTGGCCCGGCCCTCAGGCACCTGACACCATTATCACAGTACCTCCGATTTACTGAGTCTTAGCTGTGGGTCAATGATGCTAGGAGCTTCACACACGTTCCGTAGCCTAGTTCTACAAAGAGAAGGAAAGGCGTGAAATCAGAGAGATGACATCGCTTGGTCTGGGGCCTGTGCCTACAGGGGGACAGGGTCAGAATTGAGACGCAGGCCTCTGTGCTCCTGTAGCCTCGCCTTTCCCTGAGCAGCAGGGACCTCCACTCAGAGCCCTGACAGAACAGGCCTGTGTGAGCTCTCGCCTGTGAGGCCCTCCACGGCGCGCCCGCCTGGTCTTTCCTTCCAGCTTCATCTCACTAGATGCACTCAAGTCCCTTTCTCTTTAAAATCCTCCTGCCGCTCGGGTCTGACCTCCCTTTTTGTATTTCCCTCCATTTTGCATTTCCATTTTCTGGCTTGAGTCATCAGCATTTGGGTTTTGTTATCTCTGTCCCCTTCTGCCACAATGTCGACTCCAGCCTGGCCAGAGTACTCCTGGCCCCTTTAGGACAGGGGCTATCTGTGGTCAGCTTTGTACCCCCGATAATCATTCCGTACAAGAAACAGTAATGGAGACGTGCGGACGTCCCTGAGCTTGTGCTGTGAGGCTGTGGCCAGCCGTCTGAAAGAAGAAGCCCTTCTCAGCTCTGAGACAAAATAGCAGCATTTAGCAAGAGCAGCTCATTGACACAGAAAGAAAATTGGACTCCCAGGGTGGTCATTGTAAAGCACTGCCCACTTTTCCTTAAAAGATCTTTGCTTTTTTTGGTAAAGGTGCTATATGATGCCGCCTTCTGATACTAATAGTTCCAGTCCTTTCATATGTGGACACATAGTAACAGCGACTTCCTGTTTTCACTTATGACAATTGGACCTTTGGATTTTAGTAATACTCTTGCCTTTTAGGCCCAAGCCTGAAGCAGAATACTTAATTGTAATTTTCCTCATCTCATCTCCTCTAGCTTAACAACACATTACTTAGAAACATTGTTATCTATATTTATATTTTTATATGTACTTTGGAGCACAGATTTCTGATTAAATCAGAAATGTTACTCAGTATCTTCACTCCCAGAATAACGTCGTATTGGTAATACTCTCTGAAATATTCCACCTCTCACTTAATGTAACATTTAGCATCACCTGTTACCTTTGGATTAATATATCTGTAGAAATCTTCTAACAATTAGTTATTCCGGTAACCTAAAAATGATTGCTTTTCCCTGGGGTATGTATTATCAAATGTCATTTATTTTGTTATATGAAAATTTTTTGTTCAGTTGTACCTTTTGAACCAGGAGCTTTGTTTTTTTTGTTTGTTTTGCTTTTAGTTTCTTCAGATGGAGTTACTGAGTCTTCTGCCTTAGTTGACGACAACGGTAGTGAGGAGGACTTCAGCTATGAAGACCTCTGCCAGGCCAACCCTCGGTACCTGCAGCCGGGCGGAGAACAGCTGGCCATTAATGAGGTACTGGGATTCTACAAGATGGCAACAAATACTAAATACCTGATTTTCAGGGTCCACAACACTTCAGACGTTGCTGATTATTTTTTAATAATACATTCTAAAACCCAGAATTCTGATGAGAACCGCACTGTGATTTTCTGGCCCTATCTGGGAAAATTTAAGTGATGAAGCTTTCAGGATAACTGAGGCCCATCTCTTTTAGTAACAAAAGCACGATCATCAGCGTTTGGATAGTGCTGCACAGTATATGAAGTGCCTTCCCTTTCGTTATCTGTATAACCCTCACTGCTAACCCAAGAGGTGAGCATTACACTTGTTATCTCCATGTTAATAAACACTCAGTCGAAGACGTTACATTGCAAGCAAATGGCAAGAGCTGGTATTAGCCACGTATTGTTCACTCTAAACCTGGTATTCTTTCCACTTCGCGGTAATGTCAGTCAGTCCTTTTTATAGAAATCTTTCTAGAAGACATCAACAGCTTTTGGTGTTCGAAAGCAGAGTGGGTGTTGTGGCCCTTCTTAGTGAGTTCGCATCTCCACTGAGATCACCAGCTGTGGCTGTAGGATGCGAGGTGGTGTGTCCTTGGGAGCCAAGGAGGTTTGCAGAGACAACACTCCCGCAGTTGGTGAACAGATTAGCTGTGCCAACTGCCAGACCTCCCAAGATCATGCTGGGATCTCTTTAACGGCAGTGAACTATAGAGTCAAATACAAAACTTACTTGAATTGTGAATAAAATATAATGTCCACTGGGTTTCTAGTAACATCTGCATGATTTTAGAAGGCTTAGCCATACGAAGATGCTCAGAAACCATTTTTGGAGTGAATACTCCAGATAGTCAAGCTTATTAGATAATTGATCTACAGCTATTCTGTCTATACATTTTTTAAAAGTGGATTTTGAGTTTCCTATAAGAGCAGGTAAAGATACCCTCCAATATTGTTTTCCCCAGCATGTTTTCTCCAGTTTATTTTGTATAACCAGTCAAGCCGTAAGGATTAACCAGATGCTACCGACATATCCCAGCAATGCACAGAAATGTCAGTGCCACCCTGAGAGCATCACACAGTGGCTCCCTCGCTGTCCGGCCACCTGCTGTCTGTGCTCAGCATCCCCTCGTCTCTGTTGCAGCTGATCAGCGATGGCAATGTGGTCTGCGCAGAAGCCCTGTGGGACCATGTGACCATGGATGACCAGGAACTGGGCTTCAAGGCCGGTGATGTCATTCAGGTTCTGGAAGCCTCTAATAAGGACTGGTGGTGGGGCCGGAACGAGGATAAGGAAGCCTGGTTCCCTGCAAGCTTTGTCAGAGTAAGTATGTGTCACTTTGTAGTATTCAAAAGTATCTGTGAGGGAAGCAGCAGAATTGTTTCAGGCCAAATTTCACTCTTTATACAGATTCGCATCTTTTTTAGTTGCTTCTCATCTGATACGCAAGTCAAACCTATCAGAAAGTAGGCTGGGTCAAAGTAAAAACTTTGTTAAAGGCAAACAAGTTGTCCCATGTGGCCGCCGTGGTGGTTGGTGTACCTGCTGGCACAGCCGAACCTCTGCTAAGTCTGTCAAGACAGGCTAGGGCCAGGCTGCCTTCCTACCTAGTCACAGACAAGTGGAACCTGGGGTGGGGTGTGTCTTCCCCTTTCCCTGCCCTGCGTTACCTGTCCCCTCTGTGTGGACTGTAGTTGCGAGTTAATCAGGAGGAGCTGTCGGATAACTCGAGTGGCACCCACGGTGAGGAGCCAGATGAGGATGCCAGCCACGTGCACCATAGGCACTCCGAGAATAAGCACCAGATGAGGACGAACGTCATCCAGGAGATCATGAACACTGAGCGGGTCTACATCAAACACCTCAAGGACATCTGTGAGGTAAGACGCCAGCCCTCAGGTCTCCTGGGGGGCCGCAGTGCATAGCTGCGTGACGTGCCCATTGGGTTTCCCAGTCCGACACTGACGGGTACACACTGTCCACGCGCCTCACTCCTCCCCACCAGCCTGCCCTTCTCCTGCTCAGATGCAGCGGCACCTGCCATCTGCTGAGCATAAGCAACCCGTGGCTGTCCATCCAACCTGTTGGCACAGTAGTCCTCTCTTCAGGGCACTATGCAACTCTTTGAGGACGTAACTCCTGAGATTATTTAAAGTGAATGATTTTCACAGAAGGCCACATGCTCACTTGACTTTACAAAGAATCAAAGGTTTATCACTCTCTGCAACCCCACCGCAGCCAGTCAACTGACTGACAGGCAACATTCTGAGTCAGTTAGATACAGCTGGGGACAGGAATTGGTGTTATCTGGTCATATCCAAGGCCCTGTAATGTTACAGCATTCTACTTGGCAGTAAGTTTTGTAGTCTTGTCCTGATTTCTGAGAATGGACCATTAGAAGATGGGTATCTGAAAGGGTTTTTCCCTCCTGTGGTACTTTCGGTTTTTATGGATGTTGTTTCAGCATCACACTAAACTGTTGTCTGCCTAGTGGGATCATTCCAGCTCCCCTAGCTGTGGTGCTGATGTCTGCACTATCAATTCAGCTGTGACTGCTCAGCATGGAAGGCAAGCTGAAGCCAGAGACCAGCCTGTCCTGTGATGGGATTAGCCAGCCATATAGACACACCAGTGTTTAGTTTATCGGTGCCAACCATCTTAATGTGTATAAATGTATGGTGAAAGAAGTAGCTTTCAAGTGGCATTTCAGGAAATTAGGGTAATTGCTAGTAATTGTCAAGCATTTGACTCTGTTCCATCCTTTTACCGGGATTAACTCAGTAAATACAACATTCTCACTAGGCAGCTCCTGTAAACTCCCTGTTACAGATGAGGAAACAGAGGCATATAGAGAAATTAACTGGCAGGGTTGGGACTTCAACCCAGGTGGTTTGTGCCCCAGAGCCTGTATTCTGAACCATTACAGTATATTGGTTTTCTGATGAAATTCATACTACATAGTTAGTATATGTATTTTATCATATGGTCAGGTTAGTCTATTCAATGGCATGACGCTATTTTGGAGGTAACTGTTACATATATGCATAGAGTTTTTTTCCCATCCCACTGGCTGCTGCCCAAACCATATAGTATAACTATGGAATTGTACGTAGAGATAATGTTCTTCATTGTGTTCTGATAAAGTCTACAGAGGTTTGCTGTCCATAGACAGTGGGTGGTGGTAGAGTCCTCAGGTAAGAAGTCCTTGGCTGTGTGCCATGGCTGACAGTGAGCAGAGTTGCAGTAGCTATTCAGCAAGTGATGACACTGCATTCGACAAGTTTTCTCAGCTGTAAAATGGAATTAGGGATGGGAGAATGATTATCTTAAGAGTTTGGGAAAAGTGCGACAATGTCAGTTTTTGAACTCTGGTATTTGAAACTTGTTTCTGGAAACATAATATGGTTCTTTGGATTATAAATCCAACCACATGAACCTTTTCACTTTCCTTTTGTTTTTAAAATATCTATGATAAATTAAATCATGGAAGTATACTGCAAATACTTAATGATTTTCTCTCATTAAAATCCACTCCAAGATCATGGCTTTAGGCCCCCAAAACGGTATCATTCAAATACATAATTTCTTCGAATTTCCACACAAACAAAAAAATTTACTTTTGTATTTTTCAGGGCTATATCCGACAATGCCGCAAGCACACGGGAATGTTCACTGTTGCACAACTAGCCACTATTTTTGGAAACATTGAAGATATTTACAAATTCCAAAGAAAGTTTCTGAAAGACCTTGAGAAACAGTACAATAAAGAGGAACCTCACTTAAGTGAAATAGGATCTTGCTTTCTTCAACATGTACGTCACTGTTACTTCTTTACTAATGACATCTGGTTAAGTAGTAATTTTGTTCCTGTTTTTTTATTGTGTCATTTAATATTTTTTTAAAAAATTAACGAACCCATGCCATAAAAAGGTAATTTTGAAACACGTCTTTTTTACTTTTTGTTTGCTAGATTAATTTTCCATCAAATGGATATGTTCTTTGTAAAACTGATTGGTTAAAATCTTCACCCAAATATCTCAAGTCTGTCTTTTCAAAATCCTTTTATGTAGTCTGGAATTAGGAGGTTGCATTTGGAGTAATTTCTAATAGTATCTAGTGTTTCTTCTATTTCAAGCACTTTTTAAAGGGTTTTCTTATATGGACTGCTTGCTGCTATGAGGTCGGCACAATTATTTTCCCTATTTTATAAGGCCCAAAGAGTAAGTGACCCAATGTGACACCTCTTTAAGTGGCAAATGTGAATTTAGACCCAGGCATGTGACCTCATGACTGCTAAATATTCCCATATTGACAACACGAGCTTATCACTTCTTAACCAATGACTATTACTCTTTAATAATAAAAGATTTCAGAGGAAGATTTTATTTCCAGCCCAAATAGATGACAGCAACACCACCTCCTTCACTGCTGGGTGCTGGGCCCAGTAGCTCTCTAGAGCTGGTCTGCTGGGTGGATAGATTTGAAGTAGCTGAGTATAATGTTTTGGTGGTAATGCAGGTGAGAAGATGGGCCCCATAGGTGGCCTGGGCATATTTGGGACCTTGTAACAGGCCTGCCTTTGTGGCCAGTGCAGGAAGTTCCTGCAGAGGAAACAGTAAGAGAGAAGCTGCAGAGGCCAAGTGAAGTCAGGCCAGGAGCAGGGTGGTAGCCCTGGGAAGTGTGTCTCCCTGCAGTGATCAGCAGAGCATTGCTTGCCACTGGGGAGACAGAAAAAAAGAGAAAATTAAAATAGGTAGTTCAACCTTGACAAGAATGATTGGAAGCAACAAAGAAAAAAGAGCAGTCAAAACCACATATAGGGCTTTGGTCTCAAAGAATTAACAGGTGGATTTGGAAACTGTTTCGGAGGGAAACCAGAGTTTGGTTTGGGGCCTGTTGAGTTTGAGCAGACCCAAGCCCAAAGCTGTAGAGCTGGGCAGGGGCAGGAAGGAAGGCCCCTCTGGAGAGGGCTGGTTGCCGTGAGGGTGCGGCCCAGAGTTGTCTCGGGAAGGACGCTCGCTCGGGGCGAGGACTGCACTTCAGAGTGGGGGACCCAGGACAGGGCACGTGGGGGGAAGAGGGTGGAGTGGAGGGAGGTGGGGGCGAGCCAGAGGCCCTTCTGTCTGAGGTGAGAGGGCAACATGTGTGGCAGCCTGACCCTACAGCGGTAAGGAGAGGGGCACATGGTGAGGCGCAGAAGGCGGCCAGCCGCACCTCGGTCAGGGAGTTAAAGTGGCAAGATGAGGAAGGAGGGAGTCGGGCTTTAGAACAGCACCGCCTGATGTCTGCTGCTGATCATCAGGTCACAGCTGGGAGCAGGAGTGCCACCGGTGTGCCGGTCCCAGAGCGCCTCTCCCACCCCGGAGAGCTCCCGCCGAGCAGCGTGGGGACCCGTCCTCCTTGCTCTAATCCATCCGCCTCCTTCCCACAAGTGCCCCGTAAAGGGCGTCAGGGTGTCACCTGTCCCTGCCCCAGTGGAGCCGCTGCAAAAGCTGACACCGCTGTGCTCTCCCCTGCGCAGCAAGAGGGCTTCGCCATCTACTCTGAGTACTGCAACAACCACCCCGGCGCCTGCCTGGAGCTCTCGCAGCTCATGAAGCAGGGCAAGTACCGGCACTTCTTCGAGGCCTGCCGCCTGCTGCAGCAGATGATCGACATCGCCATCGACGGCTTCTTGCTCACGCCGGTGCAGAAGATCTGCAAGTACCCACTGCAGCTGGCCGAGCTGCTCAAGTACACCACGCAGGAGCACAGGTGGGGGCGCAGCCAGGGCGCTTCAGGGTTCCTTCTGTGGGAGAAGTTTTCGGATCATTTAGAATGTGGTAACTACTGAAATAAGGTAGTTGAAAAGCCTCCAAGGATATCCATTCCTAGACATATGTAAACTGAAGGCTGGTTCTCAACATGTCATGGGTGTGTGGGGATTTTTGTGCTGTCATTACTCCTTACAATTTGCATGCGTTGTATAAATCCTCCTTTGAAGCTACACAGTAGTTAACAGACCTTTTCAGAAGCCGGGCACTGTGTAAATAGTTTTAGGAAGAAGTTCCTCCTCTCCTCTCCTGTACTCCTCAGGGTGATCCGTAGCAGCTTCAGAGCAGTATTATTTATATGGCTAAAAAGTTACTTTCTAGAAGGGGTGAGGATGCACAAAAAGTAGGGCTGCAGTAGCGTGTGGGGTCAGCTGAGCAGACAGGCTGTGCTGAGATGCTGAGGTGCTGAGCCCTGCTCCCCTCTGCCCTGCTGGGAGCACAGGGCTGCTTTCTACCATTACCTGAATGCTCTGTCTCTAGCATATGGTCTCTTTTTGGGGAGCCAAAAAGTTATCCCTTGCTTACTTAATAACAAACCATCATTGTCCTACGTGCACCGTGCACAGAAGCATTGCTGTGATGATACGAAAGACAGTCCCCCCTTCAGAGTTGGAATGGGCACACCCATTTTCCATGGTGTGGGAAAATGTCACCAAGCATGACCTAGCTCTTCAGTGCCGTGAGGTAGTGGTGCCTGTTTAATTGATCGCACTCTGTCCTGGCACCTACTGTGTGTGTGCCAGACTCTGAGCCAGATGTGGTGGTACAAGGTTCTAGGTTAAAACTTATTTTAGGGAGAACCCAACCAAACAAGGTCCATGTCCCTGACACAAGGTTTTTAACTGCACCTGCAGCTCTTTCAGAGGCTCATCTTGAAGGGTCCTGGTGAGAAGAGGGAGAGGAAAAGGATTGTACCCAGAGGAAATTTGTGGCAAACCACAGTAGTTCTGAATTTTAACAACTAAATATCATCGTGTAAGAAGTGAAGAATGGATCATTCTATTGTCTGTTGAACTTCAGCAGAGAGACAGGGAACCTTCTAACAATTAGATTGGAGGGTAAAGCAATGTAATGGACCCTCAACATGGGTTTTAGAATTAGGGCTAACAGAATAAGAGAAGCGAGGTCATTGAAATAGATAAAAGAGAGCTATATCTATTTTTTTTTCTTTTTCTGATAGAAAAAGCAGAATGGTTTAGTGGAAAAAACCAGGGAAGTCAAGAGAGCCACAAATTTGAACACTTTTTTTTTTTTAAGTCGTAAATATTTATACAGGGTTTTTTTTTTTTACTTTTAAATAATTATTTAGTATTTATTGAGGGTACAAAGAATTAGGTTACACTGAATTTCTGCAAATTGTCGAAGAAATTTAAAAGAAAGAATGAAAAGGCATGATGATAAGGACCTAGAAAAAAATAAGAGAATTAAAAGCAAAATCTTCTTGGAAGACCTGAACAGACAGCTGTCCAAGATCGAGACACTGTGGCCTGAAGTTCCCCACGTCACTCCTCCATAGTTGGTTTTTCTCTATTAAGAGCATTTTTCATTGTAAGCATTTACAGATTTTTGGCTGTTTTTTAAAAAAAATACTAGTTTAAAGGAAATGACCCTCCCCCACAAAGGAACTCACTTCATAAGTAAAACAAAGCAAAAAATTCTAAAACTCTTTTCATTCTGTGTCTTTGCTGTAATTTTCCACCAAAACTTATTTTTTACCCTTTCTTCATTGCTGGAGGCCTCTTTGGGAGTTTTACACCCATCCTTTCAGCAGCCCTTTAATGGCATTTTTGTTCCTATTTTCTGCTCCACTTCTGAGTGTGAACAGGCCTGTCTGAAGACCACAGGGTCTGCTTGGAGAGGCTATGCCCAGGGGCTCCCCTGGAGCTGCGTGTTTGGTAAATGGACAATAGACTCTGCTTCCAAGGCTTTGCCCCCTGCTGTGTAGGATTCTCACGTGTTCCAGTGAAGACCTGTCCTGTAAGTCACCACTGGAAAGTAGAAAGTACAGCTCATTAGCTGGGTGGTTGGTTTGCTGTGCATAACTTGAATGTAAAACTTTCAGATGTGAGACGTGCTCTGTGCTAGCCTGTGTGTCAATTAGAACTGTAGTTTCTTCTTTCTCAGTACCTATAGTTTTAGTGAGCTTGAGGACACACATGCCTGCTGCGGAGAACATTTTAGGTTGATGTGACTGAATATGGAAAGCACCAGAAACGCAGATCTTTTGGTGTGGCAAATGCCATATTAGCATTTCCATAACTCCCCACTTCAGACATCTATAGCTGTTCCCTTCCCTGTCCTCTCCTAGACAGCATAAAAGATGGGTCTCAAGTGTATCATTACTCTTAAAAATAGTGATTTTTTTCAAAGTGCTTTAAATAGCAAAACTAGTTCTATCAGAATCAAAACAGTGATAGACCATTCTCTCTGTATTAATGAAAATAATTCATTATCACTGTGATTAAAACTTCTTGTGGCATTTACTTTCATTCATTGTGATTTCTGGGAAATGAATGAAAACATTCTTGTTCCAAAGAATTCTGAATTGTACTGTGTTGGCTCCCTTAAGTATGCAGACTGTAGTCTATTCATGGGGGAATAAGAAAAGGGGAACAAAGGCTGTTATTTAAATGCCTCTTTGTCTAGACTATTAGTATAGGAAGCAGGGATCCAGTGCGTTATTTTGTCATTTCTCATGAGCGAGTCCATGTTGCAGGGTTAAAATTAACTTCCCGTTTTGCAGCGATTACAGCAACATAAAGGCAGCATACGAGGCCATGAAGAACGTAGCTTGTTTGATCAATGAGCGCAAACGCAAGCTGGAGAGCATAGACAAGATAGCTCACTGGCAGGTGTCCATTGTGGGCTGGGAGGTAAGTGGGAACCACCTCCACCCTCGCTCCCTCCTGCATCTTCCATGGGTGTTGTTGACATGCTTTAAAATCCTGTTCTCCATACTTGGCGTTCCTGACTTTATGGTATATACGCTGTTAATGGTGCATTTATTTTGAGGAGTATTGCTGAATTTAATAGTCAGCTACTTTACAGCCCACCTCCATGAAGAAATAAAAGTGTCTGCAGTTGATTTCTCAAAGCTTCTCTCATCTAGCCCGTCTCTCCTGGTACAGAATAAGCTCCAAGGAATGACTGGAGCACATTTCAAATGCAGCCACATCGTGCACAGGGGACTCTGGAGTCACCGCATACATTTCAATTCTGTTTGATCTGGGCAAAATTAATTTTTTCATCCTATAAGTTAGGGAGAAAAATTATTTATCTACCTCACAGGCTATGGTACATAAGACAGCACAAATACAGAACTTGACATAGCAACCTACAATAATGGTCCAACAAATACTTTCTCTGTGTGTGTGTGTCTGCACACACACACACATATACACACGCGCGCGCATGTGTTAAACAATAAACATTGTTTTATTTATAAAAACAATGACAGTAGCTAGCCCCTGTATTGTGTTTACCACATCTGGCACTGGTTTAAGCCATTTACGTATATGAACTCATTCCATCCTCTCAACAGTCTTATGAAGTGGGCACTGTTAATACCCCCACTTCACAGCTGGGGAAACTGAAGTACAGAAAGGTTCAGTAGTTTGCCCAAGGCCACATAGCTACAAAGTGGCAGAGCTGAATTCAAACTCAGGTGGGCCTGACTTAAAAGTCCATGCTGGTAACCACCGTGCTCTACCACTGTAAGAACAACAAGCTGATGCATTCCTCGTTGTTTTTAGACCAAGTCAGATTTTCCTACATCCACTAATTGATCAGAACTCACACTCCAGAGGAGTGAGAAATTAGCTCTTTTTTTTTTTTTTTTTTTGGCTGGGGCTGGGTTTGAACCCACCACCCTTGGCATATGGGGCCAGCACCCTACTCCTTGAACCATTGGCACCGCCCAAGAAATGAGCTTTTTTTAACTCAAGCAGGCGATAGCAGTAAAATTTGGGAGAAATATGATTATTTCAAGGGCCTTTTACCCTTCTGGAGCTTGGACAGGACCTCAGAGAACACTAGGTCCAACTCCCCCATTTTATAAGTGAAGAATCTAGGGCAAGGAATTGCTCTAAGCAAGAAAATAGAAGAACTATTTTGGAGTCAAGCTCTTTTGCCTTCAAAAATTGTTGTGTATAACTGGGATTAAAGGAGAACAAAATCTTACAAAACAAAGCCAGTGTCATACCAGGTACCATGAAGTAACCCTGGATTTGATCCAACCTAAATACAGCAAAAGTGTGTTTTTCCTTTCGATCTTGGATTCTGACATTTACAAGATAATTTGTCAGAAGATACTAATTTCTTATTGGCAATTTGCCCTCTGGCCTTTTGTTTCCAAGACCATAAACTCTTTAATAGTTGTTACTCCAAGGACTGCTATATACCTGACACAGAAGTCGTCAGTACTATGTGCCCATATGTCAGAGCCTCCTCATTGCTTGCTTGTTTTTGGAGGATCAGTCTTGGTCACCATTTCAGATCTTTGCTGGTTCTGTTAATTCAGCATGTTTCTCAGCAGAGGTTTAAGGTAAGGCAGACACTTCAGATAATATAGAAATACTGTAACATTTTCTGGAGAAAGAAGAAAAGAAAGAATTGTCATGCCCACGGAGACCAATAAACTGAGGTTTAAATGGCCTTTGAGTCCCTGCCCACCCGTGCGCAGGGGCAGGTGCAGGGGCAGTTCCTCAGGTAACTGGAAAGTCTGAGAAAGGTTCGGTGTCAGAACCCTCTCCCACATGCCTGAAACCCGAGGAAATCAGAATTGAAAGATCTTAAGGTCTGTTTTTATTCTTCTAGGGACTAGATATCTTAGACCGGAGCTCAGAATTGATTCATTCTGGGGAACTGACCAAAATCACTAAGCAAGGCAAGAGCCAGCAGCGGATGTTCTTCCTGTTTGACCACCAGATGGTGTCCTGCAAGAAGGACCTGCTGCGCCGGGACATGCTGTACTACAAGGGCCGGCTGGACTTGGACCAGGTGGAGCTTGTGGACTTGGAGGATGGGCGGGACAAGGACTGGAACCTCAGCGTGAAGAACGCCTTCAAACTCATCAGTAAGACCACGGATGAGGTTCATCTCTTCTGTGCCAAAAAACAGGAAGACAAAGCCAGGTGGCTGCAGGCCTGTGCAGACGAAAGGAGGCGGGTGCAGGAGGACCGGGAGATGGGTGAGCAGCTCGGCTTTCTGGCCTCCTTCTCTGGCCCTGCGTGCCTGGTCTGCCCCAGCTTGAGACCAGTCCCACTTGGGGAAAAGAGAAAGGATTTGTAAATCATAAGTACTTCTAACTTGCTTAGCTGAGATGGGTAAGTGTAGTCACTGTAGGCAATGTTTATTCAACATCGATCTGTGCCAGATGCTCTGTAAGCACATTTATAGAGATTGTCTCATTGAATCCCTATGAAGCGGCTACTATTACTGTACCCTCTTTACAGATGAGAAAATTGAGATTTACAGAACTGGCTCACTATTGAGACGTAACAAGTAAATAGCATTTAGAACTACCTGCCTGTGTTCCCAGAGGCTGAGTCACATGGAGGTGACTCTCACCCAGGCCATCAGAAGCATCAGATGATGCCTTGGCGCCTATAGCTCAGCGGCTAGGGTGCCGGCCACATGCACCAGGGTTGGTGGGTTCGAACCCGGCCTGGGCCTGCCAAGCAACAATGACAACTACAACAAAAAAATAGCTGGATGTTGTGGCAGGCACTTATAGTCCTAGCCACTTGGGAGGCTGAGGCAAGAGAATCGCTTAAGCCCAAGAGTTTGAGGTTGCTGCAAGCTGTGACACCATCGGCACTCTACTGAGGGCAACATAGTGAGACTGTATCTCCAAAAAAAAAAAAAAAAAAAAAAAAAAAAGCATTAGATTATTCTTAAGGCGTCTCCTGGGGCTGTGCTTTTGCAAAGCACTTTAAATCGATGTCGTTGCCATGGTGGATTTACACCCAGCAGCTCTGCATGTTTCCCTCACATGAAATGAGGGACCCTGCACCGTATGTTGTAGTTCAGGTGTTGCTGTTTGAGCTCATGATTATGCTTCTACTTCTTTGAGGTTTGACACCCCACCTTCTGCTGGCCTGGAGGTAGCTCGTGGCCCCAGGAGACTGAGGCTGCCATGCCTGATGTTAGGGACGGTCCCACCACAGTCTCCAGGCCCCAGTTCCAGGGCCTCTCAAGCTCCTTAAGCTTTTTTTTTTTCTTGTAGCGACAGAGTCTCACTTTATCACCCTTGGTAGAGTGCTCTGGTGTCACAGCTCACAGCAACCTCCAACTCCTGAGCTTAGGCGATTCTCTTGCCTCAGCCTCCCGAGTAGCTGGGACTACAGGCGCCCACCACAATGCCCGGCAATTTTTTTGTTGCAGTTTGGCCGGGGCCGGGTTTGAACCTGCCACCCTTGGTATATGGGACCGGTGCCCTACCCACTTAGCCACAGGTGCCACCCAACTCCTTCAGGTTTTGAGCACAAACTATCAAAAGGAAGTCAGCCCAAGTGAGCCCAGACCTCAGATGTACCCCTTCCCGATCCTCCCTAGTCACTAGCTCTAAGCTTGGCTGTGGATTTTGGTCTCACCTGTAGGAGGTTTTGTGGGATCCTCTGTTAGAGTCAGAAAGGATTTATAAGTAGGTTAGGCTAATCTGCCACCAGAAGCAAGAATCTGCTCAGAAACACTCTCAACAGGTAGCTCCTTCCAGCTGTCGGAGCATCCTTTAGACTAAGCAGAAATCTGAGTCCCACCAATTGCTGTGTCTTATTGGTGTGGAACCAGGGCCCGTTGGAATAAGGCTGATCACTCTGCCATACCCAGAATGTTAGAGATAGTTGCAGATGACAGTTATTAAGATGCAAAATGACACAGTCACAAATCCTAATTTTACTCGTCAGGTAATGGGGTCCCTGAAATCATGTAAGTCAGAACATCTGGGTTTCCCCTGAGATAGCGTGACTGCCTACAGGGGCACCCTAACCACTTTCCAGACTGCCCTCAGTAGCAGAGAAAGGAGAGACCTGTTTTTCTTCCCTTGCTGTATGAAGATGTGCCTGTATGAATGAGGGGTTTCTGAGCCACAGAGTCTGAACCAGGCAAGTGTGGGATAAAATAGGATGCAGGCCCTTGCCTGGAATGTCATGCCAGTCTTGGTGCTGGTATACCCGTGCGTGGGCAGATAGTGGAGGGGGCCAAGCCCCAGCCTGGGCTCGGAGGGCCTCTGATGCTAGAGATGCCAAGGGCTGCTGGGGAGCCCAAGTCAGATGTCAGGACAAGGCAGGGACAGGTGGAAGGTCCTGGATCAGCTGTGGAAGGCTTCCCGCAGGGGAAGGCAGGACCTAGCACCCAGGCACAGCCACGTTGGGCTCTGTCCTTCCGTCTGTCCTCACATCCCGACCGTGAGCCTGCAGCAGGTCCCCTCTCCAGGTTGCCTGCACTGTGTTTCTTGCAGTCCGCCCGCTGCACACAGACAGCGCCGCTCTCCCCCCGGGCTTTATGGCAGAGTGGGGTTCAGGGTGCACGCTGTGTGCTCTGGGGGCACACAATCTGGTTCCCATCACTCAGGAAGCGCTTTTGCCAGGGGAAAGTGGCCAGCTCCCGAAGCATTCATGGCATGTGGGGGGCAGGCATGGCACCCTTGCTTTGTCCTCTCTCCCCAGGGCTCCACTCTTTGGGGCAATAATTGGGGTTGACCCTGTGTGAACATTTGCCCAGGAGGGTCTGGCTTTGCACAAATAGCCTGTGTGCATCTTATTAACAGTATGCCATTTCACTCTTAAAAATGTCTGGATTTGGAAGCTAGTTCTGTGGCCACCTGGTGATAGTCTTTGCGACCTCCCCTTTCCAATCTTAAGCCTTTCATGCTTCTTTGAGGATCAAGGTTCTTTGCCTCAGGCGATGGTGAACATGGCAATGCTGATAGGGGTTGTGGTGCAAGTTAATTCCAAAATGTGTTCACTGGTTCTGAACATATGTCACATTTGTCTCTAATTTCAGGAATGGAAATTTCAGAAAATCAGAAGAAACTTGCCATGTCAAATGCTCAAAAGGCAGGACAAGGGAAGTCAAAAGGTGAGATTTGGAGAAGGTTTCGTCTCCTTCATGTATATGGGTATTCCGGTGAAAGTGGGGGAAGTTGTTAGCCTGTGACCAGCTCTGAGCAAAGGAGAGGAGTGTGACTTAAAACTGAAAGGACACATCTGCAATAGTGGACAGATGAAAGTCAGCTTGTACCTGACTTTAGATGTGTATCAGTGTTGGCTCCGTTTGGAGAGAGGGCATAGGAGGGGTCTTTGGAGGTGGTACAGAGAAGGGTTGCAGACCACCCACCCCCGGAGGGACTATAGCGTCACACATGGCATCAGCCTGAGCCAAACCAAGGACTCTTGCATCTTGGGCATGAGAGGAGGAAATTGCCAACCCCAGCCTGCTTGTTAACTTTAGGCTGGCTGCATTCTAATATAGGTTAAGAAAAAAGATCTAAAGAAGTTGAGCACGTCAGGCGACACAGGAGCTTATTTAAAGCAGTGACTCACTGTCTGCTGTGCACATTAGAATTCAGTGCTCAGGCCACATACCCAGGGGTCCTGATGCTCAAAGATTTTTAACAATGCAGATGACAGAAATGATCTAGCCCAACAGGAATTCAGTAATAGGGATGTTTATTCCAAAAATGTGCATTGCATTCTTAAAAACTTTGTTCAAGTAATCAGCTTTCTACTCTCAAAGGGATTTACCAAATATATTCTATTCAATATTTTCCTAACTAAAAATGCAAAAGTAAGGACCTGTTAATCCCAGGACTGTGATAGGCCATCACCTAACAGGCCAGGAAGAATCCATTGCCAAAACGACTGTGAGCATTCCCCTGCTTTCCCACACAGATGCAGATTTTTTTTTTTGAGACACAGTCTCTCTGTGTCACCCTCAGTAGAGTGCTGTGGTGTCACAGTTCACAGCAACCTCAAACTCTTGGGCTTAAGCGATTCTCTTGCCTCAGCCTCCCAAGTAGCTGGAACTATAGGCACCTGTCAAAATGCTCAGCTATTTTTTGTTGCAGTTGTTGTTTAGCTAGCCCTGGCCAGGATCAAACCCACCGGCCTCAGCGTATGTGGCTGGCGCTATAACCACTATACAATGGGTGCTGAGCCCCAGATGCAGATTTTTCCCCCCACTAAGTTATAAATATCTTGAAGGCAGAGAAAAAAATTTTATTCCTTGTGCATGCATATGTGGGTGTGTGTGTGTCTCCACTGTTAATGGCAGGTGACCAGTAACTGTCAGCTCGTTAGATGTTACTAATTTCTGTCTTCTGAGAGTCTCTCGCTCGGCGGCTAGGCTCTGAAGAACAGAGTGAACATTGATGATGATGGGTGGCTGCAGGGTCTGCCACTCTTTGTGGACTATTTCTTTCTTCCTGTTTCCCTGGAGGATAAGGAAAGTGTTATGGCAAGTCAGGGCCAGGGCTAAGCTCTCGAGCACTCCCTTTCATCATGTCACACTGACTTGCATAGTTACCTTTTGATCTAACAGCTGATTTTAATAAACCGTTTACATCACCTCTGCGCAGATTTAAAATGCCTGGGCCAGCCACAGTGGTTCACACTTGGCGCTTTGGGAGGCTGGGCCAGGAGGCTCACTTGAGCCCAAGAGTTCAAGAGCTATGATGATGCCTCTGCACTTCAGCCTGGGAGACAGAAAGACTGTCAAGAAAACTAAATAAATAAAATGCCTACTCTAATGAGACAGTTTTGACTAGAGCAGTTAAGTATCAAGGATATGGTTCTAAGCACTTATTGTAACTCATTTAATTCTTACAGCAGCCTGACAGGTATTATGACCTCCACTTTAGAGATCAGGCAACTGAGGCACAGAGAAATTGAATGATTTCTCAGATTTCTCCAATAATCACAGTTAGTAAGTGGCAGAGAAGGATTTGGGCCAGGGCATCCAAGCTCTGGGTTTTCATTTAAAGCATTTTGTTGTTTCTTTCCCTTATGGGTTTCTAATCCTGCCACTTAACAGCAGCGTTGCCGTGGATGATCCACATAACCTTTGTGGCTGTCAGTTTCCTTCCCTCTCAATTTAGGGTAATGGCACCCTCCTTGGAGGGTTTCTGGGGGATTCAAGCTCCACACACAGTATCTGAACATAGTGTTTCTCATTTAGCTTCCAGATGTTCTTTTGCTTAATGTGAATTAAGAATTAGTGAAGAACTTTGAATCTTGTCACTTCTCTTTTCCTTTTTGGTTAACAAGTGACCCTCAGTCCCTGTTCTGTCTTTCTCCCCTTGTGAATTAGGCTACAGTGGATGCCCTGTGGCCCCACCGTACCAGGGCTTGCACCCACTCCAGCAGCGCCATGTCACAGTGCCCCCCAGCGTCCCCCAGCAGCAGGTGTTTGCCCTGGCGGAGCCCAAGAGGAAGCCCTCGCTCTTCTGGCACACATTCCACAAACTCACCCCTTTTCGGAAGTGAAAATGGAGGGCCACAGTCCAACAAAGCAAGTGTCAAGAGGGAACCGTTTCTGTCTCTTCTGTGCTTAAATCCAAGGAAAGTTTCTTGGACCCCGTGCTGAAATCTTTTAGGGATCAATGAAGGAGAAAAGGACTTGAACTCACCTTCTGTCTTCAGAGACCCAGCTGCCTTCATGGAAAGTCGTGACGCTCAGCTTTATCCTTCACGAGAGCCCCTGCAACCAGCTGTGAGGTGACCAAGACTCGTACAACGATCTCAAGGGAGCACTGAGACAGTGGCTCTAGCGAGTCTGGCCTGTCAGGGATGGACAAGCTCCTGCCACAGCTCAGCACAGGCATCGAGAGATTTTCAGCTCCTAAGTAGGGACTGGATCCCTTTTGTATTTGAAGGGAGTCATGAAGACAGGGTTGGTCCCACACTGTCTCTTATTAGCACGCGGCTGAGCACCCACAGTGTTGGGGAACCTGCCTCTGTGGTGAGATGCCTGTGGTGTTTTCTGGTGTCTGCGGCAGTTGCCAAATGGTAGTGCAGCCTCGCTCGCTAGAACTCTCTTCCTACAAGCAAAGGGGAGAAGATAATGATGTGTCCATTGCCTGGCAGCATGGTCTGCCATGGAGACTGACCCAGACATCCTCGAGATACTGCTGCTTTCAAGCCAAGGCTGGAGAAACCTACTGTGTGGGGGGCTTGTCCTTAGGTCAGGCCCTCTCCTGTCTTGAGTAAGTCCACGAACAGAAGTCCTGTCTTGCCCACATGCCATAACCTAAGAAACCCTGCCATTCCAATAACTTCTTGTGATACGAAGCCCATTTATTCTGATTGTGATGATCAAGTGAATATGACAACAGGCTGGTTCTCAAAGGGCACCCCTGCAGTGTTCCACACATCCTCGCCAAATTCTAACGAAATTATAAAGACACATACCTTCCGTGGAGAAAACACGAGGAGCAGAGCGATCCTGCTTCCTGGAGATTTGAAGCCGCCTTTGTCACACAGCACGTAACTGCCTCCAGGAGAATGTTGATAGATTTCTGATGGCTAATTCTTTATAAAAGAGACCTTAACAAAATATCAAGACTCAGAGATAGCAGTCTTTTTTTATTTTAACGAAGGCCACAAAGGCTGATAACCTGCAGATACGTTGTGCATTTTGATGAAAATAAATTTTAGCTAACTCTGGAGAAGACAGGCTCTACAGGGGAGCTGCCATTTCAACCCACTCCGTGCCCTGGATATGCAGCCTGGGGATTTCTATTCGAAAAGCTCGTTTTTGAATGCCACTCTTGCAAAGTTCTTTTTCCTAATAGACCCATGCTTGAGAATGAACAAATCTGTGATGTCAAAGGCAAGGGTGTCATCTTCAGTCTCCCAAGTGCGTGGTCCTCCTTTCTCCCCGGTCTTCCCCCATATTGAGAGCGATTCCTTAAGGGGGTAACATCGCACAGCGAGAAAACAAATCCTGGTCCCTCTCAGACCAAACCCTTAGAGCGTTCCGTGACTGTTCACAGCCCTGTTCTGCCACCTTGGCCTGCTGGCCCGTGGGCAGCATTGCTGAGGGGTTGTGGTGCCGCACGGCTGATGGCCCCAGGGTTGCTTCTGTGGACCTTCACCCTTGCGTGCCCTGAAATAGAAGTTGGTCCTGTCAGAAGGGAGGTGCTACGGCATGAGCCTGGGTATATGTGTGTTTCCTTCTGGAATAGACATTTCAACATTAGTTGTATTTATATAACTGACATTTTTACTAACAAAATACAGTGATATATTTTGGAAACTATACTTACTGAGCTTTTCCTGGACACCTCAGCAATAACTGTGGGGGGGGCAATCTCTGTGCTAAATAGAGTCGTTTGTATGTACAGCAATTTTGAACAATTTTTGTTTAATTTAATAAGAGAGAGTTGCTTTAAGGAAGTGAAGAGACTCATTTGCTGATGTTACATTTTTAGTGAGGATCCAGTCACCTTTAGAGCTTCCATTTCCTCCTAATAATCCACTCATGGGTAATGAAGAAATGCTTCCAAATCTGTGGCCAGTCCTAATTTATTTCCCAGCTGAGCCCTAACTTCCGGTTCCCACCTACTTCTATGGACTTCCTAGCAGAGAGTCACAAATACCAGGACATGTCTTTGTCTGGTTCAGCTCCATTACTGAGGTTGCCCCAGTCAGTCATACACAGTGTGAGAGTCACTCGATCAAATATCAGTCCAAGTAGGACCTCCTTGGATTTTCAGGTGATTTCGAAAATTGCTAATGTATTTTCAAAAGGATAAAAGATTTCTTGAAACTATACATCTAGCTTGGATTTGATTAACAAGTACCTGAGTTCTTCAAAGAATGGAAGGCTCAGGTATTCTCATTTTTGGCTTCCCCAACTTCCTTCTTGATTTAAGCGACATGTTCCAGTTGGAAAGGTAAAGAAACAACAAAGCGCCTCCTACGTGGTTTACGTGGGAATTTCACTAGTCTTGCGCCCTCCTGTATGTCTGCCTTTTTAACTTTACATTTACATTATGTGGGTGAGCAAAAAAAAAAAAGAGAGAAAGAAAGAAAAAAGGTGATGCACTATTTTGATGAATTTCACCTAAACTGAATCTTTCATGTTTCAGAATTTGCCAATTTTGCTGAAAGACAGTTGAAATGGCCTTTCGTCAAAAGCGTCCTTCTCAATTTTGATCACCCCTAAAATGTGTAAAAATCCTGCAGTAGATTATAACCAATTACAAAGTAGAATGCTTGTGAAATCTTAGAGTAATAGTATTTTTTATCTTTGACCTGCAAACTAGAAAGACGGTGGCAGCAATTTGCCAGAGCTTTCCTGGGACACCATCTGCATAGATTGTTTTCATTAGATCAGATTTTTGCTTCCCATTGGTAGATCTGATTTTGTAGTTGAA
Organism: Perodicticus potto; assembly: GCA_963574655.1. Lineage (NCBI taxonomy): Eukaryota > Metazoa > Chordata > Mammalia > Primates > Lorisidae > Perodicticus > Perodicticus potto. The sequence continues at coordinate 88,448 of CAUYRH010154223.1, forward strand.
AACATTTTACTGCCATCTTAGTGCTATTTCTGAATATTGTCAAGCCTTTTATACCTAATCCAGACAAAGACTTAACACCATGCCTGTTCAGGAAATCCCTACCTTTTACATTTCTGTTCTCTAGTCTCAAAGCAGAAGCTCATTTAATTCAAAATTGGTTAATGATGGAAATCTTTTAGAAAAGCCAGGTAATCCAGAAAACTCCACATGCCTAAATTCCTGATATTCCTCAATACAAATCAACTTGTTTCCTAGCCAGAAAAGAAGAGCCTGATGAGTATTTCTGTGTTATTATTTCATCAAAGAGAAGAGAAACATGGAAGGTCCCTCACTGGACACTTAACTAATGTCCATCAGTGGCTCACAGGCCAGGGACACTGGCCACAAATCAACTTATAGGCTAAACTGCTAACAGACCAGTTTTCCCTATGATAAGCTTAACCTACGAATTGTTATCTCTGTTAAAATGTCCTTTGGCTAATGGCTGTTGTTACCAGAATGCAATGAAAGTAGAGTTCAAAAGGCTTTGAAAAAAGTGAGTGGAAAGTGGCTGGCGCTGAAGGAAGAAGAGCAGAAGCTGAAATACTTGATGAAGTTCACAAAGCAGCAGCACACTTTTCATGATTGCCGTTAGCATCACATAGGCATCCACATTTTGTGCTTAGAAAATACTTTGAACTGATTCTGTAACTTAATTCTGGTCTTTTTTGTAAGTATTAGCATCCATTGTGTATGACTTGCTTACCTGCTTTGCAAGGCCTTTGACAGCCTTTTAACTCATCAACCTCAAGGTGATGTTCTTGTGTAAGTCTAATGATGGCCTCCAAACAGATGAATTTGCTGTAGACAGCTGAAATATGGTGTACAAGATTGCTTTAACTCGTTAAGTATTTTTGTCAAATGAAGTTTTTGTAAAAAAGAAAAAAATGCGATGCTATTTGATTTCTTGTAAATGCTGTGAATCTATATTTGTTGTTTTGTATCTGTATATTAAAATTAATTTGCCAAACTTGTTCTGGTACTGCATCACGAATAGCAAAATAGATTTCAAAGGAAAGTGGTCAGCGCCCATAGCTCAGTGAGTAGGGCACTGGCCACATAGACCGAGGCTGGTGGGTTTGAGCCCGGCCAGAGCTTGCTAAGCAACAATGACAAGTACAACCAAAAATAGCCAGGCATTGTGGTGGGTGCCTGTAGCCCCAGCTACTTGGGAGGCTGAGGCAAGAGAATTGCTTAAGCCCAAGAGTTTGAGGTTGCTGTGAGCTGTGATGCCATAGCACTCTACCCAGGGCAACAGCTTGAGACTCAAAAAAAAGAAGTGGTGAGTGGCTGCCAGTGTCGGGAGGGTTTCTGAGATTTGCAGTGAACATTCATCCATCCCAGAGCTCCCTCAAACCACTAGGGAGATGTGGGAGAAAAGAAAACTGCAGGGAGCCTAGAAAAGCAACTTGACTTGAAAAACCATCACTAGACTAAACTTTGGAGTAAGACACCTAAGTGACACAGGAAGTGAGCAGTCCCATTTGGCAGCTTTTGTAAGGCATGAGAGTAGATGAACAGACCTTGTGTTCAGTGTGCACCCCTCGCACTCCACAGCTGCCCACCAGACCCCCTGCACCCCCTTTGGGGGGGTGGGGTAGATAAGAATTTCCTGCTCTAATTAACAGCTCAGAAAAACCAAGTCAGTATCCCATTGTTTGCTGTGACTAATCAGAAAAGAGTTCCTATAAAGATTGCCAAGTGGCTACTCCCCAGTTTTTTTTCTCCTAACATCCGCCTACTTCCCAGAGTCAGAGCAATCTGTTCACCCCTCAATGAGGCTGCATAAGGGGGTCAGCTTAGGTGGGGAGGAGGGTGAGAGCCCCAGAACCCAAATGTGGCTCAAAATGGTACCACAGACAAGGAGTGAAGTAAAAAGGACAGTGGTATTTTTTTTTTTTTGGAGACAGTCTTACTTTGTCACTCTTGGTAGAGTGCTGTGGTGTCACAGCTCACAGCAACCTCAAACACTTGGGCTCAAGCCATCCTCTTGCCTCAGCCTCCCAAGTAACTGGGACTATAGCCACCTACCACAACTCTTGGCTATTTTTTAGAGACAGGGTCTTGCTCAGGCTGGTCTCAAACTCCTGAACTCAAGTGATCCACCCATCTCAGCTTCCCAGAGTGCTAGGATTATGGGTATGAGCCACCGTACCTGGCCTGCAATGGCATTATTCATCTAGAAGAGGTGTGAAGAAGATGAACGAATGCATATTAGCATTATGATATGTGAATTCACGCCCCTCCACCCACCTTGACATTGTTCTGGCCACTGTGCTGATAAGGAAACTGAGGCAGATAAGTGGGGACGGGGGGAGCTAAGCCAAGGGGGCTCCATTCCCCATGTGGGTCAGCTGGGTTCTATGCACCTTAGGGAAAGTGTTGGGGACATTTATCCTCTTGAAGCTATCTGTAAGTCTTAGGTAAATGTTTATACTCCTACGAGGAAAAGTTGGGGCATTGAAGAAATGATTTCACCATGTTCTCAGTGACAGGCACGTGTGTGTGTGTGTGGGGATGGGCACTAAATCCTAAATATTCAAATGGCAAAAATCAAAAGGAATTATACAGAAGTTTGAATATCTAATTTAGTGATAGCAATTCCAAGGGTCCAGGATTCAGATGAGACCTGACCCCTGACACTAGTCTTCACTTGTTCTATTGCCCATAATTGCCCCAAGGTCAGCTGAGAAACTGCCAGGAAAAGGCACAAAAATCACTTTGAGAAAGACACCTGCCTTGGGGACTCTGTCCTCACACTCCACTGAACATGGAGTGTGAAGGATTGAGGGGACTCATTTTATTAAAAAGGAGCTAAGTTTTCTAAATTAAATGGTGCTGGTAGAAAACGCTACCCGACTCAGTTTTGCTGTGATTCTTGAAGCTCTTCCAAGACTGCGTGTGCCTTCCTCTGTTCCCTCCCCTTCCTGCTGTTTTGCAGATACTAGAAAATTGTACAGCAGGAAGGTGTGATTTTGTTTAGTTTGCCCTTGATTCCTGGTGTGCACAGTACCTGGGTACAGCCTTCAGCCCTGGGCTTCAGGTAAGTGCATTGGGAAAACATTTCTTTAAAATGCAATTTAAGGCATGTAGGTTCTAAAACAGTTCTTGGAGTATCCATACAGAATAATCCTGGTTAATTATTTGCAAAATAGATGTCTATAGAGTTTTGGATAGGTTCCAAAGTTCATTCTTGAGGAAGAGGCTAAATAGGAGATAAATGCGGATTTGGGGATTCTTCTGCCAGAACTCTGCAAACTGGCTGGCGGGAAGAATAAAAATCACAGAATACCTCACAAGAGTAACAGACCCTATAGAAAGTTTTCCAGAGATGTTTAGAGATTATTGTGCACAGATTTCAATATGTACATTTTTTCATTTATAGCTATGGTAATTTACACAATGCAGTACAAAACCCCTCTCGATATAGCGAAGAAGAAATGCGTGAAGTGTGCAATACAGAGAGACATGGAAGGAAATACATTCAGTGAGGACGACTTAGAGATATTTGGATTCTGGGATTCTGAGACTGTCAAATCTGGGAGGGCATCAGTTCTTCCTTTGCATTTTATGCACAAGGAATCTGAGGCTCAGAGATTTTCAGCTCCTGGTTTGCGGCAGGTCTGTATTAAATCCTAGTATGGGGGGAATTAGGAATCCTGAAGAGTGCTAGCTCTTAACCTTGGCTGTGAATTAGGTACCTGACATTCTTGGAGAAGATCAGGAGGGCACTGACCCTTACCCAGAGATTCATTAGTGAGGGAGTTAGATACTATTGTACTTGCTAAACCTCTCCTTGACTGTTACACATTACAGAGTATGCACTTTTCCACTATCATGGATAATGCTACAGTTAAGGCATAGGAGAACAACCCAGGAATAAGCTGGCTAAATAAGAACCTATTTTATTTGGGACAAAACATAACTCCAAAGTTATTTGCAGTCTGTGTCCCTTTGCTGCTCCCAGGTCAGTACATTAGACTTAGGAGATCCCAGCAGGCTGGAGAATGTCTTCGGCTATTCTCCATGCCTTCTTAGTGATTCTTTCAACTATCTAAGGTAGCGACTATTGTCAGTTTTTAAATATGTATCCTAAAGGGTCAAATGCCCAAGTGAGTACTCAGCAGCTCTGACTCCTGGGCTGACTAACCTGAGGTATCCATAGGCCCTCCTCACTTCTGATGCACAGCCTTGCCTTGGGCAGCAGATGCCCAAATAAAGATGGCAGAAGCAAATTAGAAGTCTGTTTCTCTCCCATGCTCTCATGCCAAAGCTGGGCTGGGATGGCGGGTCTGGTCTGTAGATTTTCTCTCCCCAACTGTTGCCCCACCCTGTGCAAATCTCGACACAGGAAGAGGGAAAGGGCCCAGGAAGGCCCCACCCTTTCCCTTTATAGTCCACAACTGTACACATCACTTTTGCTCATCCCCACAGCCTGTAATGTAGTTTCAGGGTTATATCCAGGATGCAAGGGACCCTGGGAGATATGGTCTATCGTGGGCAGCCAAAATTTCTAATACCACCAAAGAAGGTGAGAAGGGGTATTGGAGGTAACTAGTGCTCTCCACCAAAAGCATTGACAAGGGTCCAATTGGATACCCAGCCACCTCTCCAAGTGATAAGCCACACACAATTGGAACCAGGCTAACATTCCTTGCATTCATTCATTCGAATAATGTTTAACCTGAAGTCCTAAAACAAGGAAATGGAAAGATGCAGCCACATCTACCAAAAGCTCGAACCCAGGATGGTTCCCACTAAGTGATCACTAGTTTAGTTGTGGTGTGGAGAACGAGTAGGGTTGGGGTGGCAGGGTCTCAGGGAGAAGAAGAAGGAGGGAGGGAAGATGGGAGGCAGGAGGAGATCCTGGATCTACTGCCTTCTAGAGAAAGACCCGACACAGGACTTACACTCTGAGTGTTTGTGGTCGAACTAATACAACAGAGTCCACCTCATGACTTTGTGAGAGGTACAAATAGAATTTTTTTTGTTTGTTTGTTTGTTTTTTTGTGAGAACAATTTTGATCCGTATTTAGAAGTTTTCTCCTAACCCTTCAAATATGTACCACAGGTGTGATCCCGCCCCTCTATTAATGTATAGTTCTTAAAAGTTCCTGTAGGGTTTTTTGTTTGTTTGTTTTGTTTTGTTTTATTTTGTTTTTGTCTTTTTGAGACAGGTCTTGCTCTGGCACCTAGGCTAAAATAATAGTGGCATCATCATAGCACATCATAGCCTTAAACTCCTAGGCTCAAGTGATCCTCCCGCCTCACCCTCCCCAGTACCTGGGACTACAGGTATATGCCACAACTCCCAGCTAGTTTTTCCTAAATATGGGGTCTTGCTGTTGTTCAAATTGGTATGGAATTCTTGGCCTCAAGCCATCCTCCCATTTTGATCTCCCAAAGTGCTAGGATTACAGAGGTGACCCACCGTGCCCAGCCCTTGTAGGTGATTTTTAACATACAGGCAAGAGAGAGAGTCAGTATTCCAGTGACTCTCAATCTTTAGCATGCCTCATGACAACCTAAAGTAAATATTAAAACACAGATTCCTGGGCCCCAATCCAGGAATTTCTGAGATAAATATATGGTGGGGCCTGGTTTTTTGAATGTCTAACAAGTTCTCAGTTGATGCAGCTGATGACAGCTCCAGTAAATAGAATGGAAAGCCATGAATGCATACAAACATAAATAAAAATAAATGTAAATATTTGATGACAGGATATTTATATCATTATAACGTATCATCTCAACAAATATGTATTAATTACAAAGGACAGTAAATTTATTTGGAGAAGCCTGGCTGACACTACCTTAATCAAGTGATCAAAATTAACATCATCAGCTATGGAACAAATAAAAACACACCATTTGATAGAATGGAATGAAAAGTTGGCAACATTCTGAGATTCTTCCTGCTAAAGAAACAGAACCTGAATCCAATCACAAGGAAACATCATGCAACCCTAAATTGAGGACTATTTTACAAACTAATTTCAAAAACATTCCTAAAGAAATCAAGGTTCTAAAAGTCACAAAAAGACGGAAGAACTTTTCCATAGTGAAGCAGTCTAAAGAGGCATGATAACTAATCAGTTCAGATTGTGAATGGATCCTTATGGCAAGCAGAACATTACTGGACAAATGAGAGCAATGTGAATGGGTCCGAGAAGTAGATGGCAGAAATGTATCAATACCAGTGGCTGATCTGGGTGCTGGGTTCTAAAGAAGGATGCACTTGTCTAAAGGCAGTACAGACTAAAATATTGTGGAGGAATGGGCCATCAGGTTGGCAAACTTAGTCTCAAAAATTTTAGAAAAATAAAAACCATTTTTTTAATACTGCCACTTAGGCTTTTCTGTAAATTGCAATTTTTTTTGAAATATAATAATTTTAAAAAGTCAATGTACTTTCATTTTGCAGAGATCTTTCTGGGAAACAGAATTGCCAACCAAGACTAGAAATGTGTTTGTATCTCAGTAGAGACAAAGGGCAAAATTAATTTGAAAAATCCTAATGGAAATTGGTTTATGTTGCTTTTCAAAATGCCCCAATTTGGCTCGGCACCTGTAGCTGAGCTGCTAAGGTGCCAGTCACATGCACTAGAACTGGCTGGTTGGAATCCAGCCCAGGTCTGCCAAACAACACTGACAACTATAACCAAAAAGTAGTTAGGAATTGTGGTGGGTACCTGTAGTCCCAGCTACTTGGGAGGCTGAGGCAAGAGAATTGCTTAAGCTCAAGAGTTTGAGGTTGCTGTGAGCTTTGACGCCATGGCACTCTACCTAGGGTGACAGCTTAAGACTCTATCTCAAAACAAACAAACAAAAAAAAAACCCCAACTTAATCTTCCCTAACTCTGGTATCTTCTCTTAGCCCTGATGTATATCTGTCTCACTCCACACTCAAGCAACCAAAGAGCTTAAAACATAGGCTCACAGTGCTCTTTGTGGCAGTGTATATTTCTGACTCTCCCTGTGTGTTTCTTGACAATTTCATCATGCCTCTAACTTACCATTTTTCTTCACATTCTTCTTCGTGTTATCTCATTTGTGTACTTTTTCAATATCTTTGTACTTTCTACCTACCTGCCACATGTTATAACTTTTCTATATGATCCGCACTTAATGATTTTACCTCATCACTCTATTTTATCTTACCTGGTAAAACTATTAAATTCTTTCTGGCCTATTTGTTTTTATCTTGGTCTCAATTTTTACAACTGATAGCACTGATAGGCATTTTTCTCACACAATGAATCTCATTTTTACTGGTCTCATTACTTTCTCTATTCCTTTTGACCAAGTAATAGTTAAATGTATTCATAATCCTATGATTCATAACCCTACAATGATTACAGTCATCTTTATTCATTTATTTATTCATTCTTTCTATAAATATTTTACACACTTTTAAAATGAAAAACAACGTAATATGTGCAATAAAAGTACAAATAAGATGCAATATGGTTCTAGACCTTAAACAGTCCATGTTCTAATTGTGATTTTGTGTTGCAGGTGTGTATTGCTAAGCAGTGCTGGGTGCTCCTTTCTTCATATCTCTGTGGAAGTCTATAAATACGCTGTCTAACCAAGAGAGGAGTTTCACATTGAAAGTTACAGTTAAGTGGATTTTGAAATATGATTGCAAGTTTTTCAATTATATAGAGAGAGCAAATATGCCAATTAAGGGAGGAATGAAAGGACATGATGGCTCAGGTACTAGCGAGTTTCTGGTGTGGTTTCAGTAAAAAGAAAAACAGAAAATAGCAGTGTCTAAATGCAAGCTTTGGACTATTAGTTAAAGCTTGTCTTAGAGACAGCTAAGGTGTTTGAACCTGAATCATATAAAATAAGAAACCATTAAAGAAGAATTTAAACTTGATTGGAGAAACCAAGTTTATGTATTAGAAAGTTTGCCATGAAGGATGAATTGGAAAGGCAAGATATGGATCCAGGATATGTACTGGATGACTCTAGCAGGACTCCCAAAGGAAGAAGGCTTCACTCTGCACAAAAGCTGCAGCACCAGGAAGTGAGAGGATGTGGTTTGTCAGGTGAGCTGTTCTCTTTAGAAACTTCTCTTTTACCTTCTAAAACACTGTGAGATGCTTTGCTAAATCTTTTTCCTGACTGATGTCTTCAATTTGTGTCTTAAAAGCTCAGAAAGCTTGGGAAGGATATTATTGAGAGGGCAAGTCTAGACATGTGAGGCAAGAATAAAATCTCTATGTTACTAACACCAAAGAGGAAAAATCAGAGCTTGAACTTTAGCTGAACAGTAGGGTTGAAGAACAGCAGAAGGATCAGAAAATAATTTACAAGAAACATGGGAATTCAAGATCTGTTAGACATGGTAGGGGAGTGAATTCCAAATAAATGTCATGTTTTAGGTTTGGACTGACAATTACTATTTCAGTTTCCTGAAAATATGATAGAAAACAAATTAGGAAAGTCAGTCTATGGAAGATGAAAGAATTAATTCTATTCTGGGCATTTGACTTTTAGCTGTTATGGATATTCAAATAAATATGTTCAGCTAGAAAGCAGATGTATATGACTGTCAGGAGGATATCTGTCTAAGAGATTTAGATTTAGAAATCATTATTCTATCAGCTGTGGGTTAAAACCACAATGCTAGGTGGGATTTGCAAGGGATAATGTGTGAAGAGAGAAAAGCATCATTGGCCTGAAAACAAGGCATAGGGAAATATATGTGTAAGAGTCAGGTGGAAGTAAGCAATAAATGTTATCAGAGACTGGAGAGGGACCCCAGGAAACTGCCACTCTTTCTCCTTCCCCTCACCACATCCCATAGCCGGCAGAGTAAACTTGAAACAACTGACTGTCAACTAGGTTATTCCTTGGCTAACGCCTTTCAAAACTTTCCATGTATTTTACAGTAAAACCTACTCACTTTCCAAAGCCCACAAGTCCCTGCATAACCTGAACTCTATTTATTTCTGCAGCTTCCTATTATGCCAGCTCTTATCTCTTTCTTCACCCCTAGGTACTGAGCTCTTCTTTGTCCATCCACAGTGGCTTTACCTACACCACACCCTAACAAGCAAAGAACAAAGGCAACTTGTTCTTCATGGGATGACACCATCTTATTAGTTGTCTCCCAAAATATCTACAACTGAAAACTCCAAAGGGCTCCATCCCTATCGAGCTCTCCTTTAGCCCTTTGTCCTTTTCTTTCATAGAATTTACCACAAACAAGTGTTAGTGAGGAATATTCTCTTTATTTATATCGTATCTTTTTTACCCATTTGCATATGAGTTAATTGTAGAAAATAATCCTTTCTTGCTTTTTCATGTTAGTATCTCCCTCACCTAACATAGTACTTAGGACATGGCTGTAGCTCAATGCAGTTGAATTAAACAAATGAAGTGAACCACTGAAAAAAAGATGCAGAGAGTTTTGATGTTAAATAAATGATTATAAATATTATCATAGATATTATAAAAACAAGAAGAAAATATAACAGTATATAAATAATAAACATAGACATTTCTGCTGCATTTATAAGAAGTCATTAGTGATATTTACATAAAGACTTTTAGTGGCATAGAATGTATATAGTTGTATTGACATGAATTTCTAGTTCTATGAGGGTGGGTGTAGGAAAGCCTAGATTACTCTCTTTTACTAAACACTTGGGCAAAATTTGAAGGTGATAGAAAAAACTAAAGGTGGAGGAACTTGATGGCCAAGGTGAAGTTTTCTTTGTTTTATTGTGTCTTAGGAAGAGAAAGATAAACTGGTAAAATTGGCAAGTGGTAAGAAAAGAAAGATTAGAGATACAGAAGGAAGACATTTTGGAATTTCTTTTTTCAATAGGCAAGGTCTTGCTGTGTTGCCCAGGCTAGAGTGCAGTGGTACAATCCTACCTCACTGCAACTTTAACCTCCTGAGCTCAGGGGATCCTTCTGCCTTATCCTCCCTCTAGGTGGGACTATAGACATATACCACCACTTTGTAGAGATGGGGCCTTGCTATGTTGCCCAAACTGGTCTTAACCTCCTAGCCTCAAGCTGCCTTCCTGCCTCACTCTCTCTAAGTACTCAGGTTATAGGCAAGAGTCACCATTACTGGCTGGAATAACTGTTAAGTAAGAAAACCAACAGATGGCTTCAAGAACATAGGTTAAGAGTTGACTTTTGGGATCAGGAAAACCTCAAGCTGAAAGAAAGAATGAGAGGAGGGGAGAAGGGGAGAAGGAAGGAAAGGAGGGAAGGAGGGAGGGAAGGAAGGATGAAAAGTGTGAGAGTGTCTGTTGATAATTGTGAAAATCTCAAGGACAATAAGTTGAAGTGAGTAATTGAGAAAGACAAAAATGTCAGGTTTCAGAAAAGGGGGATTTCTTCTTCAAAGGAAGTGGTATTGAAGATTAGCCTAGGTGACCCACAAAGTGATAATAACCAATTAAGATCCACTTTAAAATAGCTGAAAGGGTAGAATTGGAATGTTCCTAACACAAAGAAATGTTAATTGTCTGAGATGTAGATACCCCAATTACCCTGACCTGATTAATTCACATTGTATGCCTGCATCTCATGTATCCTATAAAGATGTACAACTATTATGTACTCACAATAACTAAAAATAAATAAAATAAATTTGGAATGTTACAAATTCACATGGGTCATTTACATTCTCCACTTGTATACAGAAGTACATGTAAAAACAAATGTAGATACAGGATTTGCGGGACATTGAGTTTGCAATGCTAAGGCATTAGAATGATGGAGAGAGCAAGAGTGGAGGTGAGAGGGATTCAGCTGATTACCAATAAAGTGGAGACAGTTTTTTGTTTTGTTTTGTTTCTGGCAGTTAATATTAATTTGTGGATTAGAACAAAGAAGGGAAGTTTCCTAGAAATTTTAGGGAAAAAGTAAGAAGCAAATATTTGCTTTGATTTAAGAGTGAACACACAGTGGTGAGTTGAGTGTGCTTGAACCTCCCTTTCCTCACAAAGCAAAGAGAAGGAATATTTCCTAACATATGTCCCTGTACAGAACTGGAATACAATTAAAAATAAAAGATGTGAAAGTGATTTTAAAATTGTAAAGTTTTAAGCAAATAAACTGAAAAATGGTGAGGATTGTAAAAATAATTGTGAAAACAATTTCCGCTGGTATTTTCAACTGATACCTCTCAGAAAATGTATAATGTAGCTGTGAGAGAAGATACCCAAGGAAAACATGTTATAATCTTGAAGGACAAAAGGCATTCCGTAGAAACTCAACGGACAACTCCTGCCAAATCCCAATGGTGATTCAGCTTTGAAGCTATGTTAATTAGTAGTATGTCAGCACTCCAATTTGTACAAAAAATGAACACATTGACTCCCACAAAAGCATAAATATATTCATGATCTATGTATATATGACTTAATAAAAAAAAAGCTGCAAAAAAAATTAAAAAGAATTTGTAAAATCTTAGCTTCCTGGAAACTTGAAACTAACATTTGCTTCCGCTTCTGTAAATCTCACCAATACTTCAAGACATCCAATGAGAGACAATATAATAATAATTCCTTTATATTCCTTTCCAAAAACCCTATAAAAGGATAGGATGAAGCAGGCTGGGGAGCTTGGCCTTCTTGGACAGTAGTAGTCTTCCAAAGCTTTGCTGGCTGCAATAAAGCCCTTTCCTCTTACAAACAAAGGTGTTCAGGTGATTCGTTCCCTCTGCAGGGCCTCGTTCTTATAAGAATTTTTATTCTTATAAGAATTATTCAATGTCCAGAGTTTCTAGTTGTTTATCCACTACATGGAATCCTCTTTGGGGAAAAGGTAAAAATCAGGCCAGGTGCAATGCCTCACACCTGTAATTCTAGCACTCTGGGATGCTAAGGTGTGTGGATTTCTTGAACTCAGGAGTTCTACACCAGCCTGAACAGGAGCAAGACCCCATCTCCTCTAAAAATAGAAAAGCACAATCTGGGTATCATGGCAGATGTCTTTACTCCTAGCTACTTTGGAGACTGAGCCAAAGAGTTTGACGTTGATGTAAGCTATGATGCCATGGCACTCTCCCCAGGGCATCAGAGTAAGATTCTGTTTCAAAAAAAAAAGGCAAGATCAAATAATTTTAGAATGCAAAGAGTGTACTAAAATATCAGGATTACCAAATTATATTTTATAAAAGAAAACATCTTCTACTAGAGGTTAAATAGAGGTTAAAGATGGAATAGGGTTTGGACAAACAAAGTCAAGAGATATTTTTTTAACTTGAAAAAAGTCTTTCCATTCTACTATTTCTTAAATGAAAAACCAACACGCTTTTATTCAATGCTATATGACTGCCAGGTTATTTGGTAGTTTCTGATTCCTTTAATACTCATCAGGTATGTATTCATTAAGCATTCAGAAAATATCTAAAATCCACTTGGAGATAGGAAAATAAATAGTATTGCAAGACAACATTAAGTAAGATAATCAAGCTTGTGTGTGTGTGTGTGTGTGTGTGTGTGGTCTTGTCTACATTTTAAAATTCACACTTTGATTAGTTTAGAAATTCAGAAGAAGAGGGAATGCCTATCATTGGGTCTGAGTTTTCTAAGATAGCTCCATAGAATAAGAACTGATGTGAATTTTAGAGAATCAATTGTATTTGAACTGACAAAAAAGGGGGAACACTTTCTAAACGAAAAGTATAATATGAAAAAAAGCTTAAGAGTAACATGTCTATTATTTCATGTATTGCCTTGTACATTATATTTAATGACAATTTCCTAGTAAGAACAAAGAATGAATGTTGGATCAGTTAATGAAAAGATCTAAATCAAGGGTCCTCAAACTACAGCCCACAGGACATGTGGCCCACTGAGGACATTTATCTGGCCTGCCGGTGTTTTTGCCTCTGCTGTCTGTCCTGTTTAGAAGCAGACTCATCCCCAGACCGCAAAATCTCTTAGTGGAAAAACCATTGGTTGCATTCCCAATCAAAACATGTGTGGATTCACTAGAAAAGTTGCAAAAAAGTTCCAATTTAGATTTAAAGAGCTTAATCTCCATGAACAGGACATACAGCTTTTCCATAACCCATTTTCTATTGACATTGAAAATGTGGAGGTCAGTCCCTGAGTCACCACCCTGGCTGCCCCTCTGGCAGCTTCTCTGGCACCACCTCTGGCCGGCATCTCCCGCAGGTGGGAGACAGGCGCTGATGGGTGCGGTGGGGGCAGCCAAGCGCTCCTGCGGCTGGGCTCCTGCTCTGGCTCTGGCTCTGGCTCTGCACAGGCGGCACCTTTCTGGCCTCTCCATGGGGCTGGCCTATGACGCCCAGATGCTCTAAGAATGTTTCCACTGTTGCTCAGAGGACACACGCAGTGGGATTCAGAATTCCTGGAGAATTGCCTTTGTGAGAAGCTGGAAGTATTTCTTTAAATTCTATCTCTTAGTTTTTCAAAGAAACATCAAGAAACCATCCAGTAGGGTGCCAGCCCCATATAC
>CAUYRH010154226.1:0-31568 GCA_963574655.1 Perodicticus potto
TTTATGCTGTATTTTAACACTTTGTATTACTTAGGTTATTTTGCTTTGGTTAAAAAATGGCTCAAGTAGAAAAGCGGTCCCATTCATTTTAAGACAGTGTACAAAACTGTAAATAAAATGTGTACAGTGAATTGTCTTTTAGACAACTAGATTTGTCCTTTTATTTCTCCATCTCTATAGAAGGAATTTGTATTTGCAAGGCAGTCTCTATTGTGTCTTTTGTAGTGTCTCACATGAACAGCGTAAGATTGGAGCACTAGTTTGATGATTATGTTTATTACAATTTATAATAAATTGAATAGGTAGTATATATATGGAATTAAATTGCTGTGGCTATCTTTGTTTTTTATAAAGTAAGGTACAGCCCTTCAGTCTTAGGTAAAAATACATACTCTCTTAATATGTTAAAACTCATGAGAATTGGGATCTTGGTGCATCCCCATCTGATTGGTAGGAACAGTAGTTGTAAAACTTGGTTGCCTAATGGAGATGTTCTTATGTAAGTGTCAAAATGTTAGTGTAGGCAGAGTACAGGTGGGGGGGGTGTGCATTATGAATTTTGTTAGTGTTGCTATAAATAGTGTGGAATAAACAGCTATTAAGACATTATTTATAGTGGTAAATTATTATGTTACGGTTTTCTGTAAACTTAAAAACTTGATCTAATCTTCATAGGTATTCTTTGAAAGCAAACTTGAAAATATTTTGTATATAATATGTAATTGTATAGTTGGGATCTTATGAAATGAGGTATGGCTATCATAGACCAAAGGGTAAGCTGAAGTAAAGGAAGCAGAAACTTTAGTTGAGAGGAATATTTGTCTTTAAATGGTGATTATAAATTGATCATTTAAAAACCGATAAAAAAATCACAAAAATACTGTATAAAATAAGCATGAAATTAATAGCATTGAGTTTATTGTAGAACTTTAAAATAGTTTTAAAGGGTACCACAGGTTATCATCTGAGTACTCTCAATGTCACAAACACCTCTTGTCCAGTATTCTAGAATGCTGAATCTTTTGTGTTTACATCCTCATACTGTACTCAATATTTGCTTTTTAAGCCTGAGTGACTGTTTAAGCTGATTTATTGTTGATATGTATGGTTGTGAGCACGTTAAGAGCTTGCTTAAAAGTAATGGTGGTGTATTGGCAGTGAGTAGGTTTAGAGTAGTATATCATCTATAATATTAGAAATTAATGCAGTCCGTTCTTAAGAAGCAACCAGCTTTTAGGAGTGGAATAGAAATAATAAGTATGTACAGTTATAAATTTTTGAAAAAAAGTAATTTGTAGCCTTTGATCATTTTTATCCTTACCATTTTAAAATCAAACGTTTATTTTAGATCTTTTTTTCAGAGGCAGGGAGAAATGATAAATTACTCTGAATCAGTTTTGGTGATTGCCACTGGTAATATTTTCTTTTTTATTTAGTTTTTTTCCCTGGCATTTTACAGATGAGGAATAAATAGATATATTTTCATAATAGAGAATTGAATAGCCTTTTAGTGAATGAATAGCAGTTCATTCATTGTAGGGATGTGACATTAAAGACTTTAATGTTTATTCAGTTCTACAGAGGATTTGATACATACTGTGTAATAAAATAATTATGACACTCATGGTACTAATTATGTGCCAGGCAGTGTGCTAGTCACTTTATATGATATAGTTATTATCCTCATGTTTACAAATGAGAAACATAGCATTGAGAAGCTTAGTAACTTTAATATAATTTGAGTGTGGATTTGAATTCTGGAAATTTGGTTCCAGAGAACTTAAATCACATTATTAGGATCTATCATTATTATTAGACCTATCTAATAGGCTGTAGTAAATTATGTCAGATTGTAGTCAGTCTTTATAGGAGGGCACATAAACATCTACCATTTTATTCCCTTTAGTAATGAAGCGAATAATACGTGCAAATTTTTCCTGCATTTGCTGTGTTAACAACCACCTAAACTAGTTAGTTGGGGGAAGTTTGGATGCAGAGGTACAGGAGTTTACAAAAGTATGGGATAAATGAATAGTCACACAGGCATGGCAAAGTTTTAGTCAACTGTGAACTGTACGTATGATCATAGTCCCGTAAGATTATTATACCTTAGTTTTTACTGTACTGTTTTTATGCTTAGATACACACAAATACTTATCAATATGGGAGTAGAATAGTAATAGATTGTACCATCTAAGTACACAACAACAAAGTTGCCTGATGACCCATTCTCAGCATATTTTTGTCATTAACTGACACGAGTGTATTGTCATATACAATTTTAAGTGTCTATATACTAGGTTAGCTTCTAAGGTAAATGGCAATATAAAGTGAAATGCTCAAATTGATAGAAGTTGAGATTCTTGAATGCTAAAGTTGCATTCAAAGGGATAATTTAGTGAGACATTGTGACCAAAAATAATGTTCTACATTTTAAAATTAAAACAAGTTCATTACACATCTATCCAAACTTTTATCTCCAATTATTATTATTTTTATATATAGAGAGAGTGTCTTTATTGTTCAGTAGTGAAAAGAAAGTAACTCAAGAGTCATATCCTCTTTACACAAATTCCAGATTTTAGGCCTGCTTGACATTGAGAAAATTATTCAGCATGTCTCTGGGCAGCTGTGTGGAAATTGAGAGTGTCTAGAAACTTCTACAAACGTTTTATATTACTGTGACATTAAAAGTATGTAATCATTTTTCTTGTAATTTTTAAAAACTATTTTATAGGCAGCCCTTGTAGCTCAAAGGAGTAGGGTGCCAGTCCCATATGCCAGAGGTGGTGGGTTCAAACCTGGCCCCAGCCAAGGGAAAAACAAAAGTATATTTTACCAAAGCATATCTGACTATATAATTTGGGGTTTAAAACTGGTCCTTCACATAAGTTTTGAGAAGTGCTACTCCCAGGTTCTCAGTAGCCCTGGGCTGCTCCTTTGCTCATCATTCCCTGGAACATACTCATTTAACTTTTTTTTTTTTTTTTGAGACAAAGCCTCAAGCTGTTGCCCTGGGTAGAGTGCTGCAGCATCACAGCTCACAGCAACCTCTAACTCCTGGGCTTAAGCGATTCTCTGGCCTCCGCCTCCCAAGTAGCTGGGACTATAGGCGCCCGCCACAACGCCCGGCTATTTTTTTTTTGGTTGCAGCTGTCAGTTTGGCGGGCCCAGGCTAGATTTGAACCCGCCAGCTCAGGTGTATGTGACTAGCGCCTTGGCTGCTTGATCCACAGGTCCCGAGCCCATTTAACATTTTTAAGTATATTATAGTATTGTAAATGCAATTGTGTCTGCATTTTCTCATTCACCTTCACAAATTACTAATCTGTGAGTTTTTTAATGTTTGACCAGTCATAACATGCTTATTTTATTTTTCTTTCCTATAGAAGGGTTGAAAGTTACAGTTTCCTGTTTCCTTTAGTCCCACTCTTCTTTTTCAAGGGTACTACTCAAATTTCGTGTACGGATCTAGAAATTTTTTGTGCATACATGAGCCGTACAATTATGTGTATACATGTTACTTTTTGGACACAGAAACCATTTTGCTAGCATTGTTTTCTCATTTAATAATTTTGGTGGCCAGGCGCAGTGGGTCATTCTTGTAATCCTAGCACGCTGAGAGGCCAAGACGGGATCACCTGAGTTCAGGAGTTATAGACCAGTCTGTGCAAGAGCAAGACCCTATCTCTACTAAAAATAGAAAAACTAGCAGGGTTTTATGGCCGGCACGTGTAGTCCCAGCTGCTTGGAAGACCAAGGCAAGCAGATTGTTTGAAACCAGGTCTTTGAGGTTGCTGTGAACTATGATGCCATGGCACTCAGCCTAGGGTGTCACAATGTTCTAAATGGAGCATTTCCCAGACTCATATTTATTGTCACAGTTTCTCTTGGCATTTGATTTGTTCTTAGGGGTACTATTTTTCTGCTTTATTTTTTTGACTTCAACCTTTGATTCAATTTTGGGTGAATGGTTCGTTCATGATGCCTGACATGTTTTAGTATGTAGGATACTCTGTGGCACATGTGAAGTACACAGTTTGTCTCACCTTGATCCAGTTTGCATCATCTTTATGTCAGTGTTAGTTAAGCATATTATGTATACTTTGGTGGCTCTTTCTGTGTTCTAGGACTGCCTTTCGGCTGATAACTTTTAGATAATATCCATACTTAAATACTGCAGTGTCCTGTACTTTTCTATGCATGAAAGTTTTGCAGTTGAGCCAGAATGATGTATAAGGGACTCAAGTGATTATTTAGCACACCTTTTCTCCTTTCTGGAAGCCACTAATTTACCTCTTCTGCATGCTATTTTAAAAGTTCTATCTCCAAATGTTCTTATCTTTTGTCTCTACTATTCTTGGATTATCCATCCTGTTAGACTTTTATTTGTGCCAGTAATTTCCAAATCTGTCTTTAATCATGATCCTCCCATTTAGGTTCATTTCTCCTTGCCTGCTAGCTCTCTGTTTCAGGGCTCAACAAAGGATATAGCTCGTGGGCCAACATAGCTCACATCTGTTTTATTGAAACCTGGCCACACTCTTTGTTTACATATGTCCCTGGCTGTTTTTGTACCACAAATGGCAGGGTAGGTTGGTTGTAACGGAGACTGCAAAACCTAAAATAATTACTATCTAGGTCTTTATAGAAAAAATCTGCTGACCCTTACTCTAAATGTTTTGTAGTGATGGTATTGTTGGCAAAAAAGGAATATTTTGCTTTCCATTTCCCTTTTACTTCCATTAAATCCCTAATGCCGTTTTCCCACTTAATAATGGCTTTATCATCAATACAGTCAACTAAGCATGGTTTGTTACATCGCATGTTAGTCACTGCTAACATGTATTTCCTCTCACCTTCCATGTAGGCACTGTCTCCAAGCCCACTGCAGTTTCTCAGTTTGTCTTCTGATTATCCCTGTCTGAGCTCTTATCCTAAATGACATCCCAACTGATGTCCCTACCTTTTTGCCTGTGCCCTCACATGTGCTCATTATTTATCTGCTTGTTTGGTGTTCCTTTTCTACTCTTCAGAAATCAGGCAAGGTAACCAAGATTCTCTCAAAGTGGAAAATAGTAGAGCTTATGTACTTATCATAGTAATAATTAGCATTTTTAATTATAAGAATGATTCCAAATGGCTTGTGAATTGTCCGTGAAAGCTGTATTCACGCTCTTTTATTAATATATTTCCTGTATTATCTAAAGCAGCATGTGGTATGCATTTATTCCTTGCCTTATTGCAGGAAGGAAGATATGAAAAAAAGATTTAGCCCAAAGTATTTGATAGCATGTAAAATGCATCCCATTCTAAGTAACCAAATGAGAGGGAGAAGCTATTCACCCCAAGATGCTAATGGCATTCTTGGGAAGCTGCCATTTGTGTGACACAATTTTTGTCCTAAGTAATTAGCAGCATATTCCAAAGGAAGGGAGAATCCAATAGATATTTTATAGTAAGATTAAAGAAAAAACAGCCACTTGCTCGTATATGTGCTTTGGGAGGCAGACAGCCCACATTGAAATTCTAGTTCTGTCAGTGGTATAAATTTAGTCAAGTTAGTTGAGCTCTCTAAGCAGATTCCTCATCTGTAAACAGGGAGTGCTAACTATCAGAGGACAGCTACTTTGTGGAGCATAGCATAGAGACTGGTGCACAGCAAATGCTTACTGGATGTTAGCCTTCGTCCATGAATCTTAACAGTGTAAGTAAAGCAGTGACTAACATGCTGTGTAACCGTTACAGGATTTTTTTGTTTTGAGACGGTCTCACTCTGTTTCCTTGGGTAGAGTGCAATGGCATCATTGCTCACAGCAACCTGAAACTCCTTGGGTTCAAATGATCCTCTTGTGTCAGCCTCACAAGTAGTTGGGATTACCAGCATCTGCCACCACTCTCAGCTAGTTATTTCTATTTTCAGTAGAGATGGGGGTCTCTTTTGCTCAAGTTAGTCTAGAACTCCTGAGCTCAGGCAATCCACCCACCTTGGCCTCCCAGAGTGCTAGGATTACAGTCATGAGCCACTGTCTGGCCATCAGAATAATTACATGAGAAAAAAACACTAGCAGTATCATGGTGGGATTGTTTTTTAAAGGTCTGTCGATGTAGGCTGGGGAAGTGATAAAAATTGCTATTCCTTAAACGTAACTGAGGAATCAACCATATTTTTGAAGACCAAGTTTTTGATGTAGCCAAGGTGTAATGTGTGGTATTTAATCTAATAGTTGTATTAGATGGAATAAAGTTATGTTATCCCCTCAGAATGGCTATACTCTGATAATTCATGATGATTTGATACATGTACTGTATATCAAATTGTGTGTACCATTTAGGAATTCTGTAGATCTCCTGAAGTCACTGCATAGATTCTTTAGGTTGAGAGCCCCATACAGTATTCCCAAATTAAGGCATTCTATTCTAGAGGAAATGGGTACAGTAATCTTTAAATCTGTGATTCTTAAATCTGTCAGACCTAGCACTCCATATGTAAAAACGAATGTAACATAGAACATACTATTATCCTGACATGAATTTCATGGGTAATATAACTTTAAGAAAAAAAAAGCCCTAACTGGGGAATAATGGAGACAGTATAATAGGGAAAATAAATAAGAGGGAAGTAGCTTTTAATAAAATCATTTTAATAAAGTATTTAATAAAATATTTCAGTTCAAGGCTAACTATATAAAGAAGTAATCTGATAATCAAATGTATACCTAGTACCGGTGTAAACGTGACTACTTTTAAATACAGGCTAAAAAATTCACATGAATGTCCAGCAAGATAATTTGAATATTATTTGAGACACCAGCTCTTAGGTGTACAGATCTATGTTCTGTGTGTGTGTATAGTATATATCATCCCTAACCAAAGTGTACCATAAATTTTCCCTGGCACAGTAATATTCAGTGGAACTGTTCCCATTGAGAATCAATCCTGTAGGTCAGACCTTTCAAATACAGTGGTGCACATGAATCAGTTGGTCGTTCTGACTCACAGCATGGAGTTAGGCCTGTGATTCTGCATTTCTAAGAAGCCCCCAAGTGATTCAGATGATCCTTTTCATTGATATATCATGTTTTGAAAGTCTCCTTTTTATTGATACATAATAATTGTACATATTTATGGAGTATATGTGTGGTATTTTGACATGCACGCACTATGTAATGGTCACATCAAGGTAGTTATGATATCTGTTACCTCAAAAATTCATCATTTTCCTTGTCCACGTACTACATTTTCAAAATGATAGTTTTAGTGTTCTCTATGCTGTCAAAATGGTAGTTACTATCCAGATGTGACTAATTAAATAAAAATCAGTTCCTCATTCATATTAGCCACATTTTAAGTGCTCAATACATGTGGCTAGTGGTTATTTTGGACAGTGCAGATACAATTTATTTTTACTGTCTCCAAAAGTTCTTCTGGACAACTGTACTGTATGTATTGTTTCTCAAATAAGTTTTTAATGTCTTAAATGGCAGTACTTTTTACTTTTGGACATGTATCTGAAGGGCAGTCATATGCTTTAGGAGCTGAGCTTAGAATAAAATTGTCCTTTTTGTTGAGGCTGAAAGTGAAATATTCGTACATGAAATGCCACCAAATCAGCACAGTAGTGGGCTTAGGGTCTACCAGAAAGAGTTCTAAAGCATAAAACAGTGGTATTCAAATGTCTCTTACTGCAGCCTACAACAAGAAATGCATTTTATATTGTGGCTCAGCTTAGGTATATATATACATATATATGTAAAAACAAAAATTTTGTTAAGCTGTTTTCGATGTTACCACATGGAATGCATTTTGAGACTTTCTATGCTAGTTTATCTCATTAAAAATTGTTTTAATTAACTTTTTAGAGACAGGGTCTTGCTATGTTGCCCAGGCTGGAGTGCAGTGTTAGTTCACAGGCATAATCATAACACTGCAGCCTCAAACTCCTCGGCTTAAAACCATCTTCCTGGCCTCAGTTTCCCAATTAGCTAAGACTACAGGTACATATCATTGGTCCTGGCTTCTTGTTTTTAAAATACTGATCTTGGTCCTCTTTGAATCTATCTCTGCAGTTTAAAAAGTGTCCCTGGGAATATGAGCCTATGAAAATTATACTGCAGTTTATAAGTTAACCTCCTTGGTCATAAAAAACTCTAAAGCCCTCATTATTTGTTTATATAATTAATTGGTTAATTGAACTTCTATCTATGCTCTTAACATAAATACAAATATATTCCCAGATAACTGAATGAATTGTCTTGCCACATGACAATGTTAACTATTACATCAGTTAAATAATCTACCAAAAGTGCTAATGTTGGCTTTAGATAGTCTGTAGAATATGTTTTATAGGGGTTGGGGTTAGAACAATAATTGCACTGCAAGACTAGTTATCTAATTGATTTTACACAATTCATGACAACAAGCCTGTGTCATCTGTAATTACATAAATACTTGTTTTTGTTTGTATAGTGGAAGACCTTATATTCACCTTATCAAAACGTGGTGTTATATTCCAAATTTAAGAGGTGAAGGGAAACATGCACATTTCTTTTTTTATCCCAGTAGAATTCTGATTCATTAAAAGATGTTTCTTATCACTAAATCTCCCATAAGCATCAAAGAACAGATTCATTATTTATCCATTCAACACATATAGTCTAATGTCTTGTGTTGAATAGATAGTGGAGAACAAAATAGAACATGACTTCCCGTGAAATCATGGGAATCTAGTTAATATATCCCAATCTTTAATACATTCACTGAATGATTACTCTTTTTAAATTTCTTTAAGAGATAGGGGTCCTGCTGTGGTGTCCAGTTAGTCTGTAAATCCTGGACATAGACAATCCTGCCTCAGCCTTCTGCATAGGTGGGACTACCTCGTTTGTAGTTCTTGTTCTAATAGTTTTGTAGATATGCCTGATTCCCCCTTGTATTTCTAAGAGTTTTTTGCCTTTTACTGTCCAAAATAAAGTCATTTGAAACTAAAAGATGACACTTTTCATTGCTAATTGTATGCTTTATCATACAGAGGAATGTCTAGAATTTCTCCATTGCAGTATAGGTCAGTCGTATTAACTGTCCTGAACTACTCCCATCTAGTATCGCTTCTTCCTAATCCCTGAACTCTGTAGGTTAGAATCATAAATGGACAGTTTTCCTTCAGACCAATAATTAGAATTATCTATGTGTGAACCCCAGATAATTTTTTTGACCTTCTCATTTTGACATTAAATTTTAGAGTTCCATAAAAATTATAACACAAGAATTCCTGTATATCTTCATCTAGATTTATTAAATGTTACACTTTTATCACATTTACTTTATTTTTTTTCTAATTTTTTCCCTGAACCATTTGAATTCAGCCCTAAGTATATCAATCCATATATATTTCCTAAAATCTTTATATTTCCTAAAACCAAGGACATTTTCTTAAATAACCATAATAAAAATATAATGTTAATTCACTTACTCAGATTTTATTATCTGTCCCAATACTGTCTGTGATAGCAAATGAAAACCTTGCTAGCACATGAAAAGTTTATACATTGCACACAGTTGTCATAACCCTATAGTCGTTTTCCCCCCCTTAAGATGGGGCCTCACTCTTTCAACCAGGCTGGGGTGCAGTGGTGCACTCATAGCTGACTGTAGTCTTCAACTCTTGTTGCACCACCACGCTCAACTAATTTTTCTTTCTTTTTTTTTTATTTTTTATTTTTTTCAGATATGGAGTCAAGCTGGTCTTGAACTCTTAGCCTTAGCAGTCTTCCCACCTTGGCCTCCCAAAGTGCTAGGATTATACAAGCATGAGCCACCACTTCCAACCTCCTTAGTCTCTCCTAATCTGGAGCAGGACCTCAGTCCTTTAGGTTTAATGACATTAATATTTTTGAAGAATACATGTAAGGTACTTTGTAGAATGTTTCTTAATTGGGGTATGAATAGTGTTTCTTCATGATTGAAGGTTGTGCACTTTTGGCAGGAACAACAGAAGTCATGTTTTTCTCGGTATGGTACCACGGAGCACATAATATCTATTTGTCCCATGAAATGGCGATGTTAACTTTGATCATTTGATTAAGGTGATAACCTTCAGTTTTCCCATTATAAACTAATTTCTCCCTTTCTCATAAATATCCTGTAGTGGAACTTCTTTGAAACTATACATAACCTGTTTACCCCAAAGTTTTAGATGGTCTTCCCAGAACCAGTTATGATGACTATTGCCAAATGGTGGTTTTTGTATTTCTTTCATTGTCTGTATGTATTAGCTTCCTATTATAAGGAGAGGTTTCTCATGTTTAATTTATTTCAGTATAGATTCATAGTTTCTGTTATATTCAATCAGTCATAATCCTTTGCTGTCATTTATTTTGGTCCTCAAGTGGTCCCAGGTTTGGCTAATGGGAACCACTTATTCTTTTGACGTGTTCAACATCATTCTTTGAGTGGAATTTACTTTTGGGTACAAAAGGGCTTCCCGGGCTTACCTTGCCTCATCTTGTACTTTACCTACTGTAGCCTAGAAATTGGCAGTTTCTCCATAGAACCTGATTGCTTTAGTGGAGAATGGAATTTAGTAACCAAGATCTGGGCGGGTGATGTGCTAATTGTTACCAGGGTCTCATTGCTTATAAATTGTCAACAGTAGACAGAGCTAAGAAATAGAAGAACATATGTGTATATATCCATACACATCTCTATTTCAAAACTCCTTTGTACATATATCCCTTAAGCCCATGAGTGCACACCAGTATCTCTAATTTCAATTCAGCATCATAGGAACCTTTCTAATGTTTTTCCATATACACATATATAATTCCTTTTTACATATAGTGAGAGAGCAGGTTGCCATCATCCTCAACATATTATTTGTTCAATCCTAGAATACACAGAATATTGTTTAAGAATTTTTAACCTTGTAAAATAGGATTCATTATATTTTTGGAGCTCCTTTTATCTTTAGATTTAGGGTACATAGTTTAAATACTATATTTAAAACTTGCTTCCTCCCTCTACCTATTTTGGCCTTTAGTGTGGTTATGTCATCAATTTAAATATCATTTGATTCATTTTTTTCTGTTCATGTTTCATTTTAGGTTCCCATGCCTCAGTCATTTCTTGTTTCTCTCCTCATCTCCTCTCTCTTGCCTGCCCTTTTTTGTAGAGACAGAGTCTCACTTTATCGCCCTCGGTAGAGTGCCGTGGTGTCACACAGCTCACTACAACCTCCAACTCCTGGGCTTAGGCGATTCTCTTATGTCAGCCTCCCAGTAGCTGGGACTACAGGTGCCTGCCACAAGGCCTGGCTATTTTTTTGTTGCAGTTTGGCTGGGACTGGGTTTGAATCCGTCAGCCTTGGTATATGGGCCCAGTGCCCTATCCACTGAGCCACAGGCACCACCCTCCTCTCTACCCTTTCTATTCTTTTTCCCTTCCTCTTTTTCTTTCTTTTCTCTTCTGCTCTCTCCTTTTTCCTTCTCTTCCTTTGCTTTTCCCCTTGCCCTTTTCTTTCTTCCCTTTCCCTCTCCCTTCTTCCCTTTTTCTCCCTTACATGTGTAATTCATTAATTAACATAGTCCCAAAATTTAGAGTGGTTTATAAAGTTATACTTAGAAACATGCCATGCTCCCTTTCTACCTAATTCCTTCTGTCCTTTCTACCCCATTCCAACCTACCCCTTGTAAGTAACCAAACTCAATTTCTGGACTTTCTTTCCTTTCCTTCTTTTTGCTTAAAGGAGTAGGTATATGTATGCTTTATTTTTGTTTGTTACACAAAGGATAACAATGAAGGCACTCTTACAGTTTGCTTATTTCATTTGGCAGTGTATCTGGAAATTGTTCCACATCAATTCATAGAGACCATACTCATTCCTACTTGCAGAAACAGTGCTCCATTGTCTGTTTATACCATGGTTTATTAACCACTCTCCTACAGATGACCTTATACATTCCAACCTGTGCAATGACAGACTGCTGCAATGAATAACTTTGTGCAGGTGTATTTTTATATATCTTGAGGGTAAACTCCTAGACATGTGATGTGAATTATTTGATTAAAAGGTAAATGTACATGTAGTGTTGTTAGTTAACCTTCCTTAAGATTTGCATCAATGTGCATTCCCACCTGCAGTGTATGAGTGGCTATTTCCCCACAGTGTTGCCAACAGAGTAGCATGTGAGTATTTCAGTTTTGGGCAATGGAAAATAAAAAGTGGTATTTTGGTATATTTGGTATACTTTTATTTGGGTTAATGTTGAACGCACATGGACACACAAAAGGTATGACAATTAAGTTTGCAAACTTGCCACCATGTGCTTACATTGGCAGCACTGTACAAACAACTCAGTAAAATTTTATAACCTTAGTATATCAGTGTCACACAGCTGTGTTCATGTTGACATATGGTGGTGTCTTTCTGAGTGATATTATTGTTGTGCGTTTTTGTGTGATTTGTGAGAATCTCAGAGCTTGAATTAGAGCAATGGACAAACATTAAATTTCTTCTTAAACTTGGCAAGAGTGAAAGTGAAGTCAGGGACATTTTGGTCCAAGTTTATTGGGGAAATGGCAGTGTACAAATGCATTAAACATTTTTCTGAAGGGACAGAAAGTGTCACTGATGAAGAGAAGTCAGAAAGGCCAGTAACGATCAGAACTGTGAAAATATTGCAAAAATTCATATTATGCATCAAAATCATCAGCTGACTGTGAGAAGCATAGCAGACCAACTGAATGTTGATAGAGAAACAGGAGAATCTTAACTGAAAATCTCGGCCAACGGCTCCTGTCTCTTGCATCATGACGATGTTACCAGCTTACATGGCATTGTATTTGAGAGAGTTTTTAGCCAGTTAACAAATAACTATTGGAATATTATGCCTACCCACCTAATCTAGCCTCCATTGACTTTTTTTCTTTACTCCCAAATAAAGGAAATATTGACATTTTGATGACATTCAGGCCATCAACGGTAATAATATAACAGCTTTGATGGTCATTTCAGAAAAAGAGTTCCAATATTGCTTTGAAAGATGGACTCAAGGGGAGTACTTTGAAGGTGACTGTAGTTATATTTAGCAATGAAATGTGTAGCACTTTTCCTAGGATGAGTTCTCAAACTTAATTCTCAAATCTCAGGGGATGTTTACGTGTGTCCCACTGTCTGTGGTGAATGTATTTTAAAGATTATGTGATATGTGCATGTGTTTAGAAATTTTTCATGTCTTTACTGTCTAGTTTTTCCATTTGGGTACTTTTGCCAACTCCTCGAGTAATCATCAGGCAATACAATGTGTAATCAGGATTGAAAACTGCTGCTGTAGAAGGATCTGCTTTGTGTTCCTAAAACCTCTTTATTTGGCCACATTTATAGTCCTTATTTTCAATTAAGAGCATCAATTGACCAGAATTTGGTCATTTTTAACTCTCTGAATTCATCTGTCTTTATTACAAAAGATCAGCTTGCCTGTATTGTTGTAATCTATCTTTGATTATAGTCATCTTTTTTCTTTTTTAAATCCCAGATTAATATGAGAATACATGTGATTAGGTTCATTGTTCATCCCTAATCATCAGAGAAATGCAAATCAAAACCACCCTGAAGTAACATCTAACCCCAGTGAGAGTGACCCACATCACAAAGTCTCAAAGCTGCAGATGCTGGCATGGATGTGGAGAAAAGGGAACATTTTCATACTGGTTGTGGGACTGCAAACTAATACAACTATTTTAGAAAGAAGTATTGAGAGTCCACAAAGAGCTAAAGTAGACCTTCCATTTGATCCTGCAATCCCATTACTGGTTATCTACCCAGAAGAAAAAAAAATCCTTTTATCATAAGGACATTTGCACTAGAATGTTTATTGCAGTTCAGTTTACAATTGCCAAATGGGAAACAACCTAAATGCTCACCAATCCAGGAATGGATTAACAAGCTATGGTATATGTATACCATGGAATATTATTCAGCCGCTAAAAAAGATGGTGACTTTACATCTTTTGTGTTAACCTGGAGGGAGTTTAAACACATTCTTAGTAAAGCATCACAAGAATGGATAAGCAAGAATCTGTACTCAATTCTGATATGAGGACAAGTGATGCTAGTACCTGGTGTGGGGTGGGGGAATAGGGAAGCAGAGAGAGGAAAGGAGGGAAGGGGGTGGGGGGTCATGGTGTATGGCACACCTCTTAGGTGCGGGACACAATTATAAAAGGGACTTTACCTAACAAATGCAAGCAGTGTATCCTGGTTCTTTGTACCCTCAATGATTCCCCAACAATAAAATAAAATAAAATTTCAGATTAATATGAGGAACATATGATTAGGTTACATTGTTTGTGTTTGTAGGTAAAGTCTAAGTTATAGTTGAATCCTTTACCCAGGAGGTGTACCCTATATACCTACCTTGTACATGTTAGATGATAACATAATGAGCCCCCTCCCTTCCTTTTTGAATTTAATTGTGCTTTGCTTTTGTGTGGGCCTGTAGTTGTTAACCTACTAGTTCTGACTTAGTATTGAGTACATGGGATACTTGCTTTTCCATTCTTGAAATACTTTACTAAGAAGAATGTTCTCCATATCTGTCCAGGTCAATACAAAAGAACCAAAATCTCCATCTTTATTTATGGTATTCTATGATATACATATACCACAGTTTATTAATCCATTCATGGATTGATGGGCACTTGGGTTGTTTCCAGCTCTTTGCAATTATGAATTGAGCTGCTATAAACATTCAGGTGCAAATGTCCTTATGATAAAATGATTTTTTTTTTCTTCTGGGTAGATACCTAGTAAAAGATCGCAGGATCAAATGGAAGGTCTACTTCAGCTCTCTGTGAATTCTCAATAATTCTTTCTAAAAAGGTTGCATTAGTTTGCATCCCCCCCCACCTCCCCTGGTAGTGCATAAGTATTTCCCTCTCTCCACATGCAGGAGCATCTGCAGCACTAGGACTTTGTGACGTGGGACTAGTCTCACTGGGGTTAGGTAAAATCTTAAAGTGGTTTTGATTTGCATTGCTCTCATGATTAGTGTTGGTGAGTATTTCTTCATGTGTTTCTTGGCCATTCATCTGTCCTCTTGGGAAAAGATTCTGTTCATGTCTCTTGCCCAATGATTAATGGGATTGTTTGCTCTTTTTGCGTTGATTTGCTGAAGTTCTTATTAGATTCTGGTTATTAGCTCTTTGTCAGATTTGTAACGTGAAATTAGAATATGATAGAGGTTGAGCAACTTATCATATTCTTATTGGTCATTCATATAGCCTCTTTTGTGATGGAATTGTTCAGGTCTTTTGCTCATTTTAAAATATTGAATTATTTGTCATTTTCTTACTGATTTAGATATGAGCCTTTGTTGGTATATTTATCATGAAAATCTCTCAGTCTGTGGTTTGCTTTTTGACTTGCTTAATCGTGTCTTTTGATGAATAGAGTTGTTAATTTTAATGAAGTCAGTCTTTTATGATTAGTATTCTATTAAAGATCGTATTGAAGAAATTCTCATTTTATTCTAAAAGCTTTATTCTTTTATCTTACACATTGAGACTTGTGATACATCTCAAATTAATTTTTGTATATCACATTTGGTAGGGGGTCAAATTTCATTTTATTGTATAAATTTGATTGTTCCAGTGCTAATTATTGAAAAAACATTCATTCCCTTACAGATTTGCACTGATATCTATCATAAATTAGCCTTTTCCTAATTATTCTCTTTTTTTGTCTGTTTGTATATTCGTATGCCAGTCCCACATTGTCTTAAGTACTGTAACTCTGCACTAAGTCTTGAATTCTGATAGGGTAGATTCCCCAATCTTCAAGCTGGAATGAGCTTTTCTTGTTCTATTTTTTTTTTTTTTTTTGGATACCTCACAAAGTTATACATATTTATGGGTCCTATTACAAGAAGACCAATTTTAGGTTATCAGCAATCAGCTGATAGAAAAAAATTCTCTCCTGCAATGCTTGAGGCAAATATTTCGAAGAGCCTCTGATGGCAAAAACTCAGCAATGATATTTTAAATTTCCATAGTCTACCTAATCTCATTCATTCATTCTCCCCAGGCCAATCATGTGTACAAAGGTACCAGTTTTAAAATGAGGGTCCATAATATTCATTTTGAGAATAGTGGTAAGAAGTGGAGATTTAACAATGTCATCTATTAATAGATGAATAAATAAATAAATAAAGCAGAGAATAAAGATACAGCTAATAAAACCCCAGGTTTTTTTCCATGTATAATTGATACCACTAGAACCTATTGATAATGTATTAAGAAATTTTACATCTAGATCAGTGGTTCTCAACTGGGAGTGATTTTTGATCCCTAGGGGACATTGGGCAATGTCTGGAGATATTTTTCTGTTACCATTGGGATTGGGTAGGTGCACCAGACAGCACCCCTCACAACAGAGAATTACCATTTGTGCTTAGG
The DNA here is from genome assembly GCA_963574655.1 of Perodicticus potto. Taxonomy (NCBI): domain Eukaryota; kingdom Metazoa; phylum Chordata; class Mammalia; order Primates; family Lorisidae; genus Perodicticus; species Perodicticus potto. The sequence continues at coordinate 16,453 of CAUYRH010154226.1, forward strand.
TTAAGAAACTCTGATCTAGATGATCTAGATCTCTCCCTACCAGAATGTTTTGCTGGCAGATAACCTACCTATTAAATTCTGTTACGATATTTGCAGAATAAAGAGAACAGACCGTGTGCTCCTTGAGGGAATATGGTATAGGGCATGGAGAGGTAGGATTTAATTAAGATAAGCCACCTCTAGTATAATGAAAAATAAGATCAAAAACAGAAGACATGGTGGTAATGTGAACTTGAGGGTCAACAGCTACTCACCTGTGGAGGTTAGAGAAAAGGTTGACAAAGCCTCTCTTACTTCTGTAGGAAAGCATATACTCCTGATGCATAATTATAAATTGGCTATGCGAAGGAGGATGGAGACACGACATCTACTCTGACACTTAACAGGGGAAATGGCTTTATTGGTAGCTACAGTTCAAAACTGGTTATTTGCATAAAAATCTTCTCAGTGGCCTTGCTGTCCATTAGACCCCTTGATCTTTTTTGCTCTTCACCCTTATCCCTCATTTACTGGTTCTTTTCCTCTTCTAGAGTTTTAAATTTTGGTTTTAGGGGAAGCACCCATGCTTTTTTCTCTATTGGGTCATTCCATCAGCATATAAATATCTGTTTATCCTTACCATGTAAAAAATAAAACTTTTGGTCAGGCACAGTAGTTTACACTTGTAATCCTAGCAGTTTGGGAGGCTGAGGCAAGAGGACTGTTTGAGGCCAGGAGTTTGAGACCAGCCTGCCAACATAGCAAGTCATCTCTACAAAAAAATAGAAAAATTAGCTGGGTGCAGTGGTGTGCAAATGTAGTCCTAGCTACTTGGGAAGCTGGTGCAGGAATATCTCTTGAGCCTAGGAGTTTGAGGCTGCAGTGAGCTCTGATGATGGATGATACCACTGCATTCCAGCTTGGATGACACAGCAAGATCCTATCAAAAAGGCAAAAAACAAAAAAATCCTTTGCTTTTGTTTGAATCCTTTCTTTGTTCCCTTTCCCAGCAAAACTCAAAAAGGCTCTGTTTACCAATTGTATTCAATTTTGTTCTTCCATTTTTTGCTTGAAGTCACTTTAATAAGGCTTAGCCTACCTTCAGACTTCTCTCTCTACTTCTTTCCTTGCTTCCTTATATACTCAGCACAGTGTCAATGAAAAAGAACCTGAACTCTGTAAAATAATTTTAAAGAGGTTTATTCTGAGCTAAACATTCATGACCATGGCCTAGAAAGCCACACCTTGAGCAAGTGGACTCATAGTGATTGGGTTACAGTTTGGTTTTATACCTTTTAGGGAGACAGGAATTACACGTAGAGTCCTAAATCAATGCATGGAAGGCATACACTGATTGGCCCCAAAAAGCAGGACATCTCTCTCAAAACAGGGATTACAGGTTATATTGTAGGCAAGTTTAAAGATTCTTTGATTTGTAATTGCTTAAAGAAATGAAGCTTAGTCTAAAGGTTTGGAATGTTTCAAGTTAAGATAAGCAGGTCTGTTAATCATAAACAAGCCACCTGACATGTACCAAGACTCAAGGTACCTGTTAAGTACATTGATGACCTGCAAGATGTGATTTAATCTTTGTTTTATGTAGCCGTAGGGTCGTTAATGATTTTATATCTTATTGTTACAAAGAATAAATGCAAAAGAAACAAGGCACAACTAGGTACTGACCTTTCTGCTCATGGCCAGCAACTCAGTTTTAAGGTTTTTCTTTTTTAAAGGGATCTCCTTGGCCAAGAGGGAGGTTCATTCAATTGGCTGGGGACCTTAAGATGTTATTTTAGTTCACAACAGCCAGAATGCTCTCTTAAAATTATCCCTTAAAAATGCGATGCCTGTGCACAAAACACTGCAATAGCTCTTTATTTTTTATTATAAAAGCCAAAGTTTTGTTCATATCTAAAAGACCCTATATGCTTTGTCCCCTTTTGCCTCTTTAATTTCCTATCTTCTGGAAATCTCTTCCATGCTAATTCCACTCCAGCTAGTCTGGTCTCCTTGATGTTTCTGGAATATTCCAGCCTCAAGACCTTCCAACATTTTCCTCTTCCAGGAACTCTTTTCCCCAAATGCCCATGTGTTACCCTCCTTTTCTTCTTCAAATTAGTGTTCAATGAGGTCTATCCTGACTGTAATGCCTGAAATTGTTGCATTCTTAACCCAATGTTGCATTCTCAATCTTCCACACCCAACTCTATTTTTTGTACCAATCATCAACTTCTAAAATTGTCCTTTAAATTAAATATTTTTGATCACCTGCTATGTGCTAAGCACAACTAGTTGCTCGGGATATATCAAACAAAATAGACAAAAATTTCTGCCTTCATGGAGCATATAAATTCCAAAGGGAGGAGACAAATAAGCAGGATTTAAAAATCATATGGTTTTGGCTTGGTGCCCATAGCCCAGTGGTTACGGTGCCAGCCACATACACCGAGGCTGGCAGGTTTGAACCTGGCCTGGACCAGCTGAATAACAATGACAACTTCAACAACAGCAGCAAAAAGTAGCCGGGCATTGTGGTGGATGCCTATAGTCCCAGCTACTTGGGAGGCTGAGGCAAGAGAATCGCTTAAGCCCAAGAGTGTGTGATTGCTGTGAGCTGTGATGCCACAGTACTCTACCAAGGGCAACATAGTGAGACTCAGTCTCAAAAAATAAATAAATAAATAAAAATAAAAAACACATATGGTTTTTTAGTAGAAAAGCAAATTAACAGAGGGTCTTCGTGTGGGATGCAATTAAAACACTACTTAGACCTTTATATTAGAAAAGAAAAAGGCTGAAAATTAATAAGCTATTCCTCTTAAGAAGTTAAAAAGGAAATTAAAGAATGAAGTATTAAAGGTGAAAGAATGGAAAAAAAATACAAAGAGAGGATCAACAAAGCTAAAACTTTGTTCTCCATAAAGATTAATATAGTTGATCAATCTATTCAGTGCAATAAAGAAGCAAAAACAAACAAAACTACTCCACCTAGATTGGAATTTAAAGGAAAATATCACTTCAGAGTCCACAAATACTAAAAAGATAACAGATTGTTAAAATAAAAGGGTCAGAATCCAGTTTTAGGGTTTATTAAAGTGAAATCTGGAAATGGTCATCCCAGGATGCATAGACTCCGGGCAAAATGGGGTCAGTGCTGCAAAGTTAAGTTTTTGCTTCTACAGGAAGAAAACAAGGAAATTTAATAGGATGCCAATATTTTCTATACAGGCTGGTTTAACAGTTATAATAAATTAATTATTTAGATTTTTTATTCTGTATGACTTGTTTTCTTTTCTTTTTTTTTTTTTTTTTTTTTTTTTGAGACAGAGTATGTTGCCCTCAGTAGAGTGCTGTTGTGGTGTCACAGCTCACAGCAACTTCAAACTCTTGGGCTTAAGCAATTCTCTTGCCTCAGCCTCCCAAGTAGCTGGGACTACAGGTGCCTGCCACAATGCCTGGCTATTTTTTTGTTGCATTTATTGTTGTTTAGCTGGCACAGGCTGGGTTCAAACCCACCAGGCTTGGGTGCATGCACCATAACCACTGTGCTATGGGCGCAGAGCCATGACTTGTTTTCTTTACAGCTGATTTTCATTTTCATTTTTTTTTTCAGGGTCTTGTTCTGTCACCCAGGCTAGAGTGCAGTGGGGTCAAATTCTCAGCCTTGAGCAATCAGTGTTTCTGCCTCAGCCTCCTAAGTAGCTGTGACTACATGTATGTACCACCACACTGGCTAATTTTTTGATTTTTGTCAAGAGGAAGTCTCAAATTCCTGGCCTCAAGGGATCCTCCTGCCTTGGCCCCACATGTGTGACCCACTGTACCAGGCCTCATTTTCTTTCCAATTTAAGAGTATATTTAACATTCCATCTTAAGGCAATGGGATAGCCATGAAGTCTTTGTGGGAGAAAGGTAAAAGGAAGGTTAATTTATATGAAAGTCAACAGTGAAGAGGAAGCGATGCTTCCCTGACACCCTTCAGCCATTTACAATATTTTATGAAACAATGCAGGTAAGATTGAAGGTCAGTGTATAATCAGAGACACAAAGACAATAGCTACTTGGTTACAGCAGCGTAGGTTACAATTGCCTGTCATAGGACTCAGGCCCCACAATCACATTCCTTTAGAGCTCAAAATAATTTAGTGTTCCAGCAGCTTAGATTTTGAATTACTTATTTTCATAAGATATTTTTGACAACTTTACTCCAGTAAATTTGAAAAATATGATTTAAATGGACAAATTCCAAGAAATATGCAACTTCAACAATGGAAGAAAAAGGAATAGAATCAAGTTACTATTAATTGAATCCATTATCAGAAACCTGTCTCACACACAGTAGTGTTTAGGCCCCGTTGGCATTAACTATGAATTTTGCCAAACATTTAGATAGAAACCCCAATCTTGCGAACTTTTCCAGAGACTACGAAATAAAGAAAACTTTCCAATTCATTTTGAAAATCTTCTGAAATCTTGATATAAAAACCCAACAAGGACAAGTGGAGAAAAAATTTAAGGCTAGTTTCACTTATGAACATGGATGCAAGCATCCTAAATAAAGTAATTTTAAAACAAATTCAGCAATACATAAAAAAGACAATATATCATGATCAAATTAGACTTATGTGAGAACTTCATGGTTGGTTTAACATTAGAAAATTTAGTAACATGACTCACCAATTAATAGATTAAAGGAGAAAAATTATAAGATTATCTCAAATACATAAAAAGGATTATATTAAGATCAACATTCATGATTTTAAAAAATACTCCTAGTAAATTAAGAATAGCAGGCAACTTCTTAAAGCTGATAGAAGGTAACTATCACAATGTTCAATAGATGTTACATTTAATCAGGAAAAGGTTTCCATTGAGAATGGGAGAGGAAAAAATTTGCCCACTTCTATTGAGCATTGTAGGAGGCCCCAGAGAGATCAGTCGGTCTGGAAATAGCATTGAATAGGAGTACGAACTTTCTTTTTTAATGTCATTATTTCAGATAATAGGATTGTGAACACAGAATTTTGTGGGGTTCCTGGGTTCATAGGGAGTATCTCAATCTAATTTTTATATATTATTTATAAGCAATTAGAAAATGAAATTTAAAATAGATCTTAGCATTAGCAAAAAAATACCTAATGAAACAAATCTAATGAAAAAAATGTGAAAGACCTTTATGCAGAAACCTAGAAATATTACTGAGAGAAATTTTAACAGATTTAATTAGGTGGAGAGAGATGTCATGTTTATGAAATGGAAGACCCAATACTGTAAAACTGTCAATTCACCCAGATTGGCCCGTAGGGCTATACAGTCAATTCAATATTAATCAAAATAGCAATGGAAAGTGTAAATTAACAGTAAAAGGGCTAAGAATAGACAAAATTGTCAAGGCAGAAGATTTGTTGAGAGAACTTGCTCTACCAAGCGTCAGGAGTTATTTTTAAGTGTTAGGAATTTAAAATATGATCTTTTGGTACACAAATCAGAAAATAAACCTATGAGGTAGAAGAGAAAACCCAGAAAAAGATACATGCATTTATGAGCACTTCATTCATGACAGAGATGATAGTGCATATTAGTGGGGGAGGGAGAAGATGGCCTTTTTAACAAATGGCAAAGGAAAATTAGATATTGCTGTGTTAGTGTTTGCGTATTTAATGTGTGGTCTGAGACAACTCTTCTTCCAGTGTGGCCCAGAGAAGCCAAAAGGTTGGACACAGCTGGCATAGACTATTACCACATTAATGGGCTACTAGATTCTAATTGTTAATATTTTATTTGATCTGTGTACCATTACCCTCTGGCCTTCCTTTGTGACACTAGTTTTGTCAGGTATAGTCACTAGTATTTGTATGTCCATCTCACCCTGATTATGTTTATTGTTTGCCTTATATAACTATTTCCATCCATTTGTTTTTCAATCTATTTGTATGTTTATATTTAAAGTTCATTTCCTGTGGAATAATACATTTGAGTTACTCATGCTTTTTTAATCCATTCTGATGATCTGCTTTTTAATTGGAGAGTATAATCCATAAAATTTAAAATTAGCAGCTTTACTCTCCAAACTTATTTTGATAAATTTTTCCAGTTTCTTCAATTCATCTGGCTATAGTCTGGCAAGACAAACTGATTTTAGAAATATCCCCAGATCAACACATGAATGGATTTATAAACTGTAGTATAATGCATACCATGGAATCCTATTCATCCCTAAAATGATGGAAATTTAGCATCCTTTTTAACAACCTGGACAGATTCGGAGAACATTAAAGTAAATACAACAGCCTGAATGGATTTGGAGAACATTAAAGTAAATGTAAGTAAAGTATCACAGGATTGGAAAAATAAACATCACATGTACTCAATACCAGTTTGAAACTAGATTAACAATCATAGACCCGCATGAGAGAAAATATCAATTAAACTCAAGAAGTAGAGAGGAGGGGAAGGGGGACCATGGCTTCTCCCCCCGTGGGTGCAATGCGTGGATACACTCCCTGGATGTAGGATACAACTACACCCCTGATTTTACCTGTCATGCATAAATTATAAAATCTAATGGTTTGTACCCTCATATTAATCTGAACTTTAAAAAGAGAAAAGATAGCAATGAAAAAAAATCCCCCCTTATTTCAGGGGAAATTATGTCTGCCATGCTTTCCACATATTATTTAATAAACTCACCATCAGTAAATGGTTTTGATTTTTTGCTATTAAATACGATGTGGTATAACTAGCTTTTATTATGGAATTTATCTGACTTGTGACTTAAAAAAAATTTGTTGAGACTTGGTGGCCGTAGCTCAGTGAGTAGGGTGCTGGCCACATACACTGAGGCTGGCGGATTTGAGCCTGGCCTGGGCCTACGTAAACAACAATGACAGCTGCAACCAAAAAATAGCCAGGCATTGTGGTGGGTGCCTGTAGTCCCAGATACTCAAGAGGCTGAGGCAAGGAGTTTGAGGTTGCTGTGAGCTGTGATGCCACGGCATTCTACCAAGGGTGACATAGTGAGACTCTCTAACTCAAAAATAAAATAAAATTGTTGAGAAAATAGGCTTTTTTTCAGTTCCACTATTTTGTCTTTATGACACAATTTTTCATACATATTGAATTTGGCAGCATGTTTTTACATATAATGCCTTTTCAAGTTATAATCATTGAAAACTCACACAAATTCTCTACAAATTAAGCTGAGTACCTTACTATTTGCCTTAACAAAAAAGTAGTCATCTGTCCACTTTTCATTGAACAATCTTCCTTCATCTGTAATTTTTCTTTCTGAGTTCTGTTTTCTTTTGAGACATTGTAGAAGCCAGTCTGTGATTGAAAAAATAATAATATATAATATCTGATCAAACTAAAAAGTTTCTGCACTGCAGAGAGCACAGTAAGTAAAACAAGTCGACTGCCCTCAGAATGGGAGAGGATATTTGCAGGTTGCATTTCCGACAAAGGTCTGATAACCAGAATCCACAGAGAACTCAAACTTATTAATAAGAAAAGAACAAGTGATCCCATTTCACTATGGGCAAGAGACCTAAACAGAAGCTTCTCCGAAGAAGACAGGCACATAGACAGGCACACAGGTCTACAGAGATATGAAAAAATGCTCATCATCTTTAATCATCAAAGAAATGCAAATCAAAACCACTTTGAGATACCATCTAACTCCAGTAAGAGTAGCCCACATCACAAAATCCCCAAACTACAGATGATGGTGTGGATGTGGAGAAAAGGGAACACTTCTCCACTGTTGGTGGGAGTGCAAACTAATACATTCCTTTTGGAAAGAAGTTTGGTGAACACTCAGGGGTCTAAAAATTGACTTGCTGTTGGATCCTGCAATTCCTCTACTAGCACTATATCCAAAAGACCAAAAATCACTTTGCAAAACAGATATTTGCACCAGATTATTCATTGTAGCTCAATTTGTAATAGCCATGTCATGGAAGAAGCCCAAGTGCCCATGGACCCATGAATGGATTAATAAATCGTGGTGTATGTATACCATGGAATACTATGCAGCCTTCAAAAAGATAGAGATTTTTACCTCTTTTATGTTCACATGGAGGGACCTGGAACATATTTTCCTTGTAAAGTATCTCAAGAATGGAGGAAAAAGTATCCAACGTACTCAGTACTTCTATGAAACCAACTTATATTTACTCACACTTTCTTATGAAAGAACACAACTATAGCCCAGGATGAAGGAGAGAAATGGAGTGGGAAGGGAGGGGAGGGGCGAGGGTTAATAGAAGGAGGGAAAATGGTGGGACCATACCTTTGGAGCATATTGCAACGGTACAAGTCAAATCTGTCAAGTGTAGAAAATAAATGTCTTAACACAATAATCAAGTAAATGAGGTGAAAGCTATGATGATTGGTTTGATGTAAGCACATCAGATTGTGTAAAAAAAATAAACACATTGTACCCCTCATATGCATAAATGTATTCATGATCTATGTGTATATGACTTAATAAAAATAAAAAATAAAAATAAAAAAATAATAATAGATAAGGAACTATGTTTACTTTTATTATGAAAATTAACTGACAGGAAAATAGCAAGGTTTGGGCCCCTCCACATCCTGCCTGCTGATGCAGGGTGAGGGTGAGGGCTGATTGTAAAGTCCAGTGGGCAATGTATAAGGCATCACTGAGGTGTGTATGTGCCCTTAATAATCAAATAAGAGTGCTTACCTGACTTCTAAGTCTCAAAAGAGGGATAGGAGGCCCTGCCATGAGTGAGGCCTAGCTTGAGGCCAGCAGATCAACTCCAGCCTGAGCAAGTGTGAGATCCTGTTTCTACAAAAAAACAAAAAAGAAAGAATAGCCTGTCCTGGTGGCACTCACCTGTAGTCCCAGCTACTCCAAAGGCTGAAGCAGGAGGATCGTAGGAGCTCAAGAGTTTGAGGTTGCAGTGAGGTCTGATAATGTCACCACACTCTAGACCAGGTAATAAAGGCAGACCTTCGTCTCAAGAAAAAAGAAAGTTAAAAAATAAAAATATTTTTAAATTAAGAAAAATATTCTCGTGAAAAGGAGTTTAAACAAGTGACAGATTCTGAACTGCATTTTTTTTTTTTAACAAATTGCATATTAGTTTTGTCTCAGCATATTGTGGAGCAGACAGCCACTGTCACCAACCATTCTGTCGTTAATTAGGAGAGACCACTCTGAAATTCTATTCTCTAATCATCACAAGAAGATTTTTATGTGGGATAATTTGGAGATGCAGTTCTTAAAAACATTTTGCAAAATTTTCTTAATTATGTTTCAGAAGTGGTTTCTACACAATAAAAAGAATTATGAAATTGGAAGTGTGTTTTTTTCTTTTTTAACTCATTGGTACAAAACGAATCACTAAGGCCTGTTTTAAGGGACCAGTGAAAATCATTCAGGTACACCATAATTAAACATTTCACAATATTCTAAACTAATAGGAAATATGTGACACCAATGCTACTTGAAAATTATTTCAATTTCTTTTTATTTTAGCTGGCTGGGGCCGGGTTCAAACCTGCCACCCTCAGTATTTGGGGCCAGTGCTCTACCCACTGAGCCATGGGCACTACCCTATTTCAATTTTTTTTAAAGGAGTATTTTTTAAAAATTAAGTTTGTTACGTTTTCTCCAAGCAACTTGTAAATGAAAAAAATCCCTATAAAAGTTTTAGGGATTATGTATTTTGCGTGAACATATTTTATGGAGAATTTACGTTGGATAATATATTATTTTACATTTGGAGGATCAGTTGTCAGATGCATGCCCCCCAAAATCTCTGATACAGAATGTCCACGTTCAAATAGTAACTCATATCATTTGATCCCCATGGCGGACTTCCCTGTGTTACTTAGAAGCTCCTATCTTTATCTCAGTTTTCATACCTGTAAACACATAATCTGAGTATAACAGTAGCCTATGAAAAAACAACTTCTTCATGTCATACAACAATCATGAGCCTCCTTTCTTCCTTCTATATACACATCCTTACCTTTAACTTTTAACAATGTGTGAACATCAACTGGAAGGGCAAGGAGGTTGATGAGAGTACACTTTGTATCCACTTGAGTTTATTTTATATTCATAACATGCTTTCCATCACAAGGAAGATTTTAGGAGATGAAAGAAAGGTAGCATGTCACAGTAGAATGTGCCCTGTCTTGCTATCCGGGGCAGCTGGGTCCCCGTCCTCATTCTGCTCTTCTACTACTTACTAGAATAATGTTGGTTGCTCTTCTACTACTTACTAGAATAATAATAACTACTTACTAGAATAACTTTACCTTTCTCTGACCCACAGTTTTCAACCAATGAAATGGTTTGTATTAGTTCTTTGTTTCCCAAAGTGGGTTTCCTTCATGATTATTAAATGCTAAAGAAAGTTTGGGAGTATTACATTAAGCCAAGTTTTATTCTTTTACTTTTTTTTTCTTAATACACAACATATCCACATATAAGCCATGTTAAAAAGATTTCTTAAATGCAGAACTTCTCAAAACCTTTCACAGGTCGATGTATAGTGTGAATTTTCAAAGGAGAAATACATTTTGCAGTATCTCCTAAACTTGTCTGACTATAGGACTCTTTTATTTAAAAAACACTTAATAAAAACATTGTAAAGAATTGCTGCATAAAGAGATCTCTGAATTACTGTCCAATACCATGAATCTATAATGATTTCCAGGGCATTGTTCTGACCCTTGAAGAACCACACTCACATCTTAGTATCAGACTTGAGGTCTACTGTTGTAGAAATTTGTTCTGGAAGCAAGAGATTCAGATAATTCAGATTCAGAGATTTGGGTTTACAAAATTTCCAGCAAACTTGAATCCCAAAGTATATCAGAAGGGAAATATAGACTTATGCCATTACTGACATTTTCAAACTTCATGATAAAATACAATTTCTAGGATCCCAGGAGTGAAAAGTTTTGGACTTTACATTGACATTGTGCTCTGATTTTACCATTGTCAAAATAAGAGTAAATTTCTATTTTGGTTTTTTAAATGATAATTGTTTAAAGTATTAAAGTGAGAAAAGAATTTATGAAGAAAGTGCTGTCTTTAAAGATAAATAGACCTTTTAAAATTACTCTTTCATGTAATTTTTTGGGGGTGACATGTTTACACATTTTCAATTTAAAAGGATTATTTGTGCACCTGCTAAGCTGAGCCATTGTTATTTCTGATGTTTATCTGAAGTACATTTTAGCCATAATGATATCTGTTTTTTCCCCCTACTGGACTTCTCAGGAAATGCTATCCTATCTGCCTTAAACACATCGTATTATGTTGAGTTTCACTTCCTGTGGTACCCTTTTAACAGGCATTTGAGATCAGTGTTTCCTAAGTTATATTTCATGGGTCACTGAGACATCCAAAGGCTATCCAGAAAGTATCCAGCCATGTACTATGAAAAAAAGAGACATGTATGGCTGCATACTTTCTGGACAGTGCTTGTGTATTTCTAAAATTGGAGGACAGGGTGTGTTTCCAATCACTTTGTTTTGTCAGGTAGGTATATTTGAAAGCAACCAGGGGAAGAGAAGCAAATGCATCTAATATTTCCATAAGATAAAACAAAAAACACATCAGAATAAAAGGGAATTATTTGAACTCATTAAACCTTCATTAAAGGTTAAGTGCATTTGTTCCTTGTTTTGTCAGTTTTATATGGATTGGGGAAAAACTCATCACAAAACTCTGGTCCAGGGACCAGCCACTGTTTCACCTGAGCATGAAGAAAGCTCCTTGCCTGGCACGCCGGGGTCCTGGGACACAAATGCCCGGCCCGAGGCAGGGGATCTCTGGGACAGTGGTTTTCTTGAGGCCACCTCTAAGCTGCAGCGTTTGGGAAAAGAGCTAGGTGTTGTGTGTTTGTTGATTGGTCTTGTTTTTAACATTGCTTACTATTTCTTTTACATTTTCTCTTCCCCCTACCACCCCTTCCCTTCTCCTTTTTTTCTTCATTGATACACAATTTATTCTCTTAAGTGAAAAACTCAGAACCCAAATTACACAATGTCCCTTCAAATATAGCAAAGCGAATCAAGGAGAAGCTGGTTTCTCCATGCAGGGAATCCAGGGCATGAGGGTAGGACAGGGTCGGGCAGGGGGTGTCCCAAATGCCCTTTTTAAATTTGGCACATTAAATCTCTTCACCATTGCTTCAGTCTTTGCATGCCCAGCAAGGAAGCACTTTGAGTCAATTATTCTTTGAAACGATTCTTTCAGTGCCACTGTGAGTTAGTGACATTTTCCTTGGCTGCCTCTCAGGACCTATTTATAGCACCTGTTTTAAAAATATGCCTGCTTTGACACTTCAGAGTCTATCAGAAGTACAGGAACATAAGTAAAAATATGTGTGAAACAACCCCCATATATATTTGTTAACATATAGGAGTAGTCCTAAAATCTACATCTCTTGGGTCTGGAATAGCAGAGTGAAGGTGAGAGCTACGGAACTGTGTCTCAGTTTCTCCCTTTGGTCAGAGTCCAAGAAGCAAAAAGAAAGTCACAAAATGGGTACCAGCATGAGTCCATTTTTCTCCTTGTCATGGGCAAGTATGACCACACGCCCTCCAGCCCTGAAGGAGAAGGGCCCCTTAGAGCAGCAGTCCCCAACCTTTGTGGTACCAGGCACCAGTTTCATGGAAGATAATTTTTCCATGGGCCAGCGTGCGTGGGTGTGTTGGGGGTGTGTGTGATAAGAGTCTGCAAGCCGTTGATTTATTATGGTCTCTGTGCAGTCACACCTCTCTGCTTCTGATAATTTGTATTTACAGCTGCTCCCCAGCACTAGCCTCAGATCACCAGGCATTAGATTCTCATAAGGAGCACACAACCTAGATCCCTCCAACACCCAGTTTACAGGAAGGTTCGTGCTCCTACGAGAAGCTAAAGCTGCTGCTGCCTCGCTGATGTGAGTGATGGGGAACAGCTGTAAATACAGATGACGCTTCCACAGCTCACCGTCTGCTGTGGCCGTGGGGCTTGGGGGCCTCAGTCTGAGAGCATGATAGAGACTTTCTTTAACATTAGAAATGTTGGTTAACAGGAGCTCTCCACCCTTGAGGCCATGTGCCCACCCTTCATGAGCCCCAGCGGCTGGGAAGGCAGTTCACCAATCCTGTTGCATTCTTCGTTAGAGCCTGGGTTTGCTACAGATAAAGCCTCCTGCAGCTACACTCTTAAACTCTGTCTATTAGTGATGGGAACATAACACATTTCATGTACAAGGACACAAATCACAGCTGTGAAGGTCACGCTTTCTGGGTAGATCACTTGTTTTGTGGAAAAAATTTAAAAGCATGTCACATTAGGTAAAGTCGCGCCTTCCTTTCACCAGTCCTGAAGCAAATGATGCATGAGGTCAGTCTTGTTTCCTGTAGCCCTTCCTTACAGCTCTCTATTATTCTGTACAGAATCATATAAAGATACTTTTATTTATATTTGAAAAAAGATAAATACCCCATCTTCATATACACACACAAATGTGGTGGTGTATGCCTGTAGTCCCAGCTATTTATGATGCTGGGGCAAGAGAATCACTTGACTTCAGGATTTTGAGACTGCAGAGAGCTACAATTGTGACACTGCTCTCCAGCCTGGGCAACAAAGTAAGGCTCTGTCTGTAAAAAAAAAAGTGTTTTAAACAATGTTTTTAAAAGGCCCCTTTTGTAACTCATAGTAGAGTTGTAAAGTTTTCTTCATAGAGATCTTTCTTTGTTTGTTTTGTTTTGTTTTTGTTTTTTTGTTTTCTTCATAGAGATCTTAAAGTATTCTTCATAAGTTTATCCAAGTATGTATGATTTGAAAATCTTTTTTGGTTTTCATTTTTATTTTTTAAAAATGTAAACTTCTGTATGTTGCAAAAATAGTACAAAGAGCTCCCATAATCTCTTTCTGCAGATTCACCAATTTTTAACATTTCTCCATATTTATATTATTATCTTTCTCAATATAGAGACATTTTTTTCTAAACCATTGGCGCATATATGGCCTTTATAGTGTTCCTTTGCCCCTTAATTCTTTGGTGTATATTTCCTATGAACAAAATATTCCTTATATTGCAACAGTACAGTAACCAAACTCGGGACATTTAACATTAATAGAATACTATAATCTAATCTACAGTCCACATTTCAATTTTGTCAATTGTCCCATTTTTTTGTATCAATCTTTTTCTTTCCTGGGCCAGAATTGGTCCAGTCATCATTGATTGTCATGACTCTTCATTCTCCTTTAGAGAACAATCCTCAATCTTTCTTTGTCTCTCATGAGAATGACATTTTAAAGAGTACAAGTCAGTTGTTTCATAAAATGTCTTTCAACTGGAGTTTGCCGGATATTTTTTGATAGTTAGATTCAAGATACAAACTTATGGTGGAAAAAATATGAATGCTATTGTGTTTTCAGGGTGTCATATTCACAAGCTCATTGATGTTTATTTCTTATTTTGGCAATATTAATTTTGACCATTAACCTGTTTCTTCTATTATATATTGTAATTGGTTAATGTATACATGTGTGTACATGTGTGTGTGTATATCTTTTTGTCATTGTTTCTGGTATTAATTTTGCATTCAACTACTTAAACAGAAACAAAAACAAACCTTCCCCTCAAGTCCCCCACCCCCAAAAAACAAAAACACAAACAAACAAAAAAAGCAACTCAAAAAGATTTCTTTCTTTTTTTTTTAATTTAGAGATAAAATCTCAATCTGTCACTTGGGGTAGAGGGCCTGGTGTCATAGTTCACAGCAACCTCCAACTTGGGCTCAAGAGATCCTCTTGCCTCAGTTTTTCTATTTTTATTTATTTAATTTTTATTTTATTTATTTATTTATTTTTTGAGACAGAGCCTCAGGCTGTCGCCTTGGGTACAGTGCCATGGCATCACAGCTCACAGCAACCTCCAACTCCTGGGCTTACGTGATTCTCTTGCCTCAGCCTCCCAAGTAGCCGGGGCTACAGGCACCTGCCACAATGCCCAGCTATTTTTTGGTTGTAGTTCTCATTGTTGTTTGGCAGGCCTGGGCCAGATTCGAAACCGCCAGCTCTGGTGTATGTGGCTGGCACCTTAGCTGCTTGAACTACAGGCGCCAAACCAGGTTTTCTATTT
>CAUYRH010154234.1:0-44120 GCA_963574655.1 Perodicticus potto
CCCTCCCTTTCCCTCCTCCCTTTCACCTCCCTTTTCCCTTCCTTTCCTCCTTTTCCCTCCCTTTTCCCTCCCTTTCCCTCCCTTTTCCCTCTTGCATCTTCCTAGAGCAGAGAGTAGCTTGGTGAGGGTATTGCATACAGATCCTCTGCCTTCAGACATTCTGGCCCTTTCCGGCCTTTTTGTTTTATTTTGTGTTGTGTTATTTTCTATTGCAAAATATTGTTATAAACATATGGTGGAACCTCCCTAGTGGGCCACCTTCCTACACTGACCACCTCCTTAAGCTGACCTAATTTTCACAGACCACAAGTGCGTCTGGGTACAGCAGGCCCAATTCTGTTTGGTGGCCACCTCCACATATTGACCAGTGCGTACAGTCCCTTGTGGTCACCTCCCTTACGAGGTTCTGCCGTTTTTCCTGTGTGTGCAGGAATTTCCTGGGAGCAGAGCAGCCATGGAGGGAACGACCCTTTTCAGCCTCTCCTTAGCCAGCCCAGTGCTTCCCCAACCTGATTTAACTAAGTCCCTTCTCAAATTCTCGATGTTTGATAGAAATTTAATCTAAGATCAGCTTTCCTTAATCACATCACTTGGAAATTGGATCTGAAATAAGTGGCTGCCGAGGGCGCAGTTTCACAGTTTTTAAGCAGAGCCTTGACTCTGCCTGAATACTTTTCACATCTTGCCTTAACAAGAGGATACAAACTCTCAGAATCAGCACAATCTGTCATCAGGTGTATGAAGAGACTGTCATGAGAAGGGTGAGGTTGTGTATTTAATGAGGCAAATGCATAAAATATTTAAATGCCCCTGGTGGAGAAATGGCTTTGTAAATAATGCATGACAGTGCTTGGCTTGGGCCAGCGCTGTGGGTCCAGGTGCACCCACCTCAGCCGTACCTCCATCGTGGCAACCGGGTGAGGTACAACCTGCCACCCACCACTGTTGCCATGTGCCAGGCCCCGAGGGCCTGTGTTTAAGTTCATTAAATTCCTTAATGCCCTTAATGAACAATGGCTGAGGGTTTTAATTGGCATACAACCGAACTGATGACTAGAGCCTCCTAATTACTTTACAAATATCAGCCACTGCTGGTGAGCGCAGAGTAATTGTATGCCATCGAAGGGTGAGATGTTAATGAAACTGCTGAGAACTTACACTTATTTCTAGTGTCTGAATGTGGAAAAGAGAACCTGTGTATCTTCCCTCTGAGCCACTAGCCCTCAGGGAAAAAACCTTGGGTTCAGCAGCCACCTCAGTTTAAATGCTTGCTCCAAGGGCCAATGTGACAATCTTAGGCCCCTGCTAATGGGGAAAAAGGAGAAAAAAGGGGCCAGCCTGCTCACAGCTGGCTGAAGACGGGAAAGACTGCTCACAGCCGGCTGACGGGCCGTATGGGCTGGTGATTAGAGGAAGAATGGCTGCAAGTGTGGTTGGCTACGCCCCTCCCAGCACCCTTGGCTCCCTTGCTGGTCAGAGCCCCCCAACTTTCACCTCTCTCCTCAAGGTCCCCCCGATTTCTGAACAGATGACTATGCTGAGTATGGATTACTGGGGAGCACGGCGGCGATCTCTCAGAGTACCTTCCTCTTAAAAATATCTCTTTTCCTGGATCTGCCTCGACTTCCTTCTCCGCAGCTTGGAGGACAAGCTGGTTCTCTCCCGGTTTGGGGTCAACACTCCCCAGTGTTCTGGCCCTGCACACCCCAAGGGCAACCCTGCCCGGAGCCAGGCCATTTCCTAGGGACTCTCAGTCTGCTGGTGGGGCCGTCTCTCCTTCCATCCGCTTACTCGGTTCCGCCTGTCAACTTGCCAGATCCTTCCTTCCAAACAGGGAAACCCAGAAACTCGTCTCTGGCTTCTCGCCTGGGCAGCTCAGGGGTGAAATCTGCCCAGGCAGCCCTTGCCTCCCCTCCTGGAGAATGTGGGCTGTGCCTGACAGGACGAATAGGTGACCTCCACATGGCCAGTCCCAAGCGAGTGTGTTTACCCACCTTGCTCCTAGGAGGAATGACATCCACTTACATAAACACATGCTATGCTGAAATTAGAGTTCTCATGACGAGATGAGGCAAGAACAGCGGTAAGATGTTGGAGGAGAAATCTGCTCAGACAGCCCCCAGGCCAGTGCCCACTGTGTCCTATGTCTCTGTGGGACTAGATTCTGCCCTGTTTGCTTCTAAATGACTGCACAGAGCACACTCATGTCATCCAATTGTGCGTGATTTCCCAGCAATGCACCAAGCAGGTGCCAAACCCTCACGCTCCGAGTGCTGCTCTCAATCTCTGGTGCTGACCTCGGGTGTGGTTTCCAGTTTAGAGCTGCTGCTTCCCAGCTATGGCTCTGCTCCTGGGCAATTTCTGACTCTTTGTTCTGACAACACTGCCCCAGGAAAGGTGCCCCACCCTGGGGTGCTGGTCCCTTAGTGTTCTGGTCACTTAGGGGGCTTATCCTGGCTGGTCCCCTTGGTGCTGGTGCCCTGAGCAGCACTGTCACCAGGCATCCCCGCTCCCACAGCCTGTTTTCCAAACCTCAGAGAACAGCGACGTGTATTCTGTTACAGGTGTGTGTGTGTGTTTTAGAAAACACTGTGACACCATAAATGATGATGATGCGTGATGCAAACTGCTTTCTCTCAGCTCTTTGGCCTTCAGCAGGGTCATTTCACAGCCCACCATCACACAAGGTGGGTTTTACTGCTGTTGTACCTGCTGTCTTGGGGCTGTCTGAGAGAGGACGCCAGCACTGGGCACATGGATGCCCATGGGGAGCTGCCCGATAAGTGGTTCCAATGAATAGATTAACAGCAGACGTCAGAAGTGTTTGTTATGAAATTACGCAGACTTTTGATCAGTTGGGAAACACTAACATACCTTTGAATACCCCCCACAACCAGCCAATGCCTTCCCAGGGAGGGATGGGGTCGGGCATCAAGCTTCGCCTCCCACTACAGCCGGGAAACGCTCCACACCTACAATTGTGGCAGCATTTATTTTTAAGACTTGTTCAAGAATTTAATAAGTTCATTGAAACTAGTATTGCCACTAAAGTAATCAAAACCTGTTTTCAAATGATGCTTTGCAGCGTCCGTTTGTGAGAGTCAATTCCTTAGCAACACTTTACTCATTCAAGGGGGTTATGACTGAACGTGGTGGACCCACTGGAGCGACTCTTCAGAAACCTCAGACGTTCTCTGCCCGAGGGACGCCTGTCTGACTTGGAGGCAGGAACACGCGTCCCTGTTTTCATTCCCTTTGGTGTCCCTGTTTGGGGAAAGATCTGTTGCGCGAAGGAGACGCCAGGGACAGTAGCTTTGCCCCAGGTGCAGAACTCCTGCCTATAACTATTAGGGGAAATGCAAGAAGCAGACTACACACTCTCCAGGTGGGGTGTAGCAAATTAACTTATTTCTGACTACCTTATATACTTTTGCAGTCATGTGCACACTTAATCTGTGATTTACAATATTCATTATTTAACTTTAAACTTAAGTGGCAGATATCCTGTTCCGGAAAACAGCACAATACTCTTTTACCTTGGGTCTTAAGAAATCTACATAAAAATAAGAGAGACAAGGCTATAGGAGAAGTGTTTCCTCATGCACTCACCAAGTTAACCTTAAATGGGTTTATGACTTTGTTTCTCCACAGTGCTGAGATCTTTAGGCTTTTACATTTTGTCAACTTCTGGACCGTGCCTCCAGGCAAGAAGCTTTTCAGCTTCTATCTTCCTGGGACCAACCTTTGCAAAAACTTCAAAGTGTCTGTTTCCAGATGACCAGAAAACAGTCTTTGTGTTTGCCTCAGGGCTGCCCAAATCTATTGCTTTTTCTGTGAAGGCAAAAGCCAATTTAACCCATTAGTGGCTTACTCAAATGAGACGTACATGAGACATACATGTGGGGATTTCTAACACCACAAAGATCATTCACAGACAGATGCCTCTGCAGTCCAGCCAGGGCTGGGTGTTTGGGTGACTACAGTACAGGATCAGCCTGGCCCTGCCACTCAGGGAGTTTGAAGAGGGGTGGAATGTTCCGGGAGTCTCCTCCCTTCCTAGCCATTTGCAAGCTGACAGCCTCCCTTGCCCCTGCCAGAAGAAGCCCTTGGTTTCCCAGGTGATTTCCTGCCTGGCAGTGGCCAGTGCTTTGCTCTAAACAGTTAGCTTTGTTAAACTAATTGTGTGAATTATAATTTTAAATTAAAAAAAGACAAAACTTCTACATTGTAACCTAAGGGCATTATTTGCAGAACCTAAAAGCCACATGAGATTTTTTCCCCTTAGTTTTTTATCATATGTACTCATGGGGCACAATCTGACCATGCCATGTGGAAGGATTGTGTCCTGGTGAGGTCAGGGCCACCGCACGCCTGCCCTGGAGCTCCCCCACACGGTGTTTTCCCAGAACTTTATAGGCTCAAGGTTCAGTTGTAGCTTTTACTCTTGGGCTGAAAACGTTCTTTTGCCATCAGTGTCTAGAACGCGGCTGTTTCTAATTTGGCATGAACCTCCTTAGTAAACCTATTACTTCCCCCAGAGCCCCTGCTCTGTAGACCTGCCCCACAATGGGGGATTGCCACCAGGTGTCCTCTCCCCGGGGTTGGGAATTCTGGGAGCCTCCCTGCCTGGCATCTGTGGTACCTCTCGGGTGTGTGTCAGGACATGCACCCTCCCCTAGGGCGTCCCAGGAAAGGGCAGGAACAGGAGTTCCCGTCTTTGCCTAGTCACCGACACTGTGGGGCAGGTGGGCAGTGGGGCTCCTTCCTGCCTCATCCTCTGTGCTTACCTCCCACCACTACACCTGCCCCCAGGGCACTCGCCGGGCTGCGCAGCTGTCCCGACAGAGGACCCTGTAAGGCGGGAGGTCCAGGAAGGGCAGCTGTGCTGAGCCCGGTCCTGGTCCTCCTGCCGGCACCCACCCCATCTCCATCACCACAGTACAGAAGAGAGAGCATCACTCGGCACAGTGCACGGGGAGGTTCTGGGCAAGGTGGTCTTCAAGGAGAAAGAAAACCGAGCCTGTGAAAGTCAGAGGACGGAACATTAAGCCTTTCTTTTCAAAGTAGTGCCCTCGCCCCCGCCGCTGGTCCAGCAAAGGAAGAGATAAATAGAAAAACCATGTAAAAGAGAAAACTTCAAGTCCGTTTAAATACGGAACCAAAGCGGAATAACCGTGGGCTTATTGTTACAGGAGAGCGTGAAAGTGCCTTCAACCTTGAACGCGTAGAACAGCCATAAACTAAGGCGAGAATGCTGAGTGTGAGGTGACGGGAGCCTCCAGGTCCCCCACACACGACCAGTCACCAGACGACATTCAACTTCATAAATCAAAGACAAAGGTGCTGAACTGGTACAAAAACAAAATGTTACATTCAATGAACCCAAAATACAAAGTGAAGCTGATGAGTCAGGAAACAGAAGTTTGCGTTGATCACAAAACTTTTTAATTACAACAAGCTGTTGGTGGTCCAAGGGAACAGAATGGAAACACACACAGCATGATGCTAAGAAACCAGGCCAAGTGGCGAAAGATTAAAGAAAAAGCCTGAAAACCTAGAAACATCATTTAAAGTTTGATGACTAAGCTGAGACCAAGCACAGTTATCATTTCAAAAGCTGTAAATGGGGTCAGTGCGTATCACAAAATCCTAGATGGGGTGAAAGAACAAAAACTGGCTATCTGAATTTTAAAAATGCACCCTAAATACTGCTTCTAGGAAAGATTGACTCAAAAAAGTCTAGAATAAAAGGACTCAAATTTTAAAAATAGCCACATTTGCAATATGAATAATAAACAAGGTCAAATTCCAGAACAAAACCTTCGAGGGCAGTGATTATAATGATAAAGGTATGATCTACAACAAAGACCTAACTGCCTTGAGTCTCTGTAAATCAAATAATAGCATCAAAATTCATGAAGCAGAAATGCAGAAAATACGAGAAAAGAATCCCAAAGTTAGAAAATTTTAAGTCATTGCTGTTAGGATATGACAAATCCTAGGGCCTAGGACCGTACACGCACACACTACGTATGCACACACATACACACATGCACACACACGTATGCACACATACACAAATGCACATTCACAAACACATGTATACACACATGTACACACTACATATACTCACGTATGCACACACACACACATACACATGTATACACATGCACACATGTATGCACACACTACATATGCACACCATATACACACATGCACATACACATGTACACACACATATACACACATGCACACACTACATATGCACACACCCACACACATGTATACACACATGCACACACAAATGCACGCACTACGTATACACATGTATACACACATGTACACACATATACACACATGCACATCATGCACACACTACATATGCACACACATACATGTATACACATACATAGATACACACACACACACTCTTAATGTGGTATACTTGGTACAACCTACAGATATATATTCCCATACATACATGTGGGTATATGTTTGGGCAGAGAAAAAGAAATCTACACCTTGAAAATAGACTCTACTAACTGTTCAAGTCTGTGAAACGTAAGTGTACTTTAAATTATGCCTCGAAGGAAACTCACTCGTGTCCTAAGCATAGTTAATTCAGACTTCATCCTCTGATCACAGTGTGACCTTTGAGAAATGGTGCCCTTACTCTGGCTGTCTTTACTGACATGATTTGGTTTCGGCTGCCGCTTTGAAGCACCTGCACAGCCTGTCTGGTCCTGCTAGGGCTTCAGCCCTGGTGAACGAAGGGGGCACACACATGCGGGACGCTTTGGGGTGACACGGCGTGTGCTTGTTCTGTCCCCCTGTCACCCCTGCGGCCAGGGCCACATCCTGTATGTGACACCACACTCGGCCCTAGGAAGTTGGGGCTGACTTCCCAGAAGTGGGAACCTAAGCAGGAGATTTGGGCCAGGGAGTGCTGGACGGAGCATCAAACCCAGGACTGCTGGGCCCAGCCCGGGCACTTCCCTCCCGGCTGGGGTCCTGTGTAGGGCACACCTGTCTTGGTGTTTTTACAAACTATATCCTGACTTTAGTCAGATAAGACCATAGCCCCGGATGCTGCAATCTCTACAGAGCAAGCTTTTCTAAGTCCTCACTGGGCCCCAAACGTTACATCAGCTTAGAGACCTTCAGGAGAGGATGCCCTGTGCGTGGAGGCAGGGCAGGGGTGCTGGGCCTAGAAGTCAGAGGGCATGAGGAGGTTGTGCCCTGAGGCCTCTGCGATCATTCCAGTGAGGGAAGAGGCCAGACTGGAGAATTGGAAAGCAGTGATCAGGGAGCTGAAGAATGCTGGGAAGGAAAACCCAAATTAACTAAAGAGCGAATCCCCAAAAGAGGCATTTGCTTCACACAGAGAAGCACAAAGTGTCAAGTGTTCCAGAGGATGAGCTCAAAGGACGTTCCAAAGCTTCCAACCCACAGCAAATTTCAGCCCAAGCTAAAAGGTGCCATGGCGGTTTCTCCTGTGGAACCCAGAGGAAGGGTAACAAGGCTAAAGGGGCTCAAAGCCAGGGTATTCGGATCACGGCAGGTGGCAGATGGCTCTCCAGAGCTGAGAGGGGCCAACATCTGTCCGTGACCCAGGCCCTGTGTGCTCTGTGACATGAGTGACGGTGTCTGGGACCACAGTGGTTTGTCCTCCTGGTCCAAAGAGGGAAATCGAGTTGGGGAGCCCTCGGCCCCCTGCCAAGCCTCCATTTCTTGGTCATTTTTCTCTATGTCATCGAGTGCCTGCCTGGCCTCCACTATGCCACGTCTAAATGTGTTTCCAGCCTCCGCTCCCCAGAGGGGTCACCATCTGACATGACTTTGTAATGGGTGGTGCAGAGAGGCGGGGATGGTTCAGGGTGTGGAGCACGGGCTGGATTCAGACCAGCTTCAGAGCCATTTTCCATCCCAGACGCACACTGCTTTCTCCTACTGATGTGTAATGCTTACATTGCTAACTTTCTGGTTATATTATATTCTGTTCATATAGTTTCTCACTATATTGATATTTACTCCACCATGACATTCCAAATAAAATCTACTATTTTAATGCTTCTGCAGCCATGGTGGTTTCCTAGGAGGCAGGGAGGTGCTGTAGAAATAGGGCTATTTTTTGCATCAGAGGCTCTGATCTGAGAACCAGCAGAGCTCACTGCTGCTCTGAGCAGGGACAGGCAGAGTGGGGCTTCCGCACAGCCACACTCCCTGGTCTGTGCACCGCTGCCCGTCCGGAGGAACGTTCTCACGGCAGCTCAGCATGTCTGTCTGTCCCTGAGGCTCCACCTTAGGGCCCAAAGACTGTGACCAGCCGTGTGTGTGTGTTCATGCGTGCATGTGCACACGTGTGTGTGAAAGACGCTGTACCATGTCCATATATAATTTTCTTAAGGAAACTAGAATTTTTCTTTTAAGAAAAAGCCATTTGGGCTGGGCATCCATAGCTCAGTGGTCAGAGTGCCTGCCACATGCTCCAGGGCTGGTGGGTTCCAATCTGGCAGGGCCTGCTAAAGAACAACAACAAACAAACAAACAAAAAAGCCATTTATAGAGCTTAGTCTTCTAGAAGTTCTTTTTAAAAGAAACAGACACCCTCTGGTAAAATCCCTGGTGAGGGAGAGCTGGAGAACAGGAGCGATGCGGCCGGGGGGGCTGCAGGCACTGGAGGCTCAGACTCCTTGGCTGCAGAAGCTGCTTGGAAGGGAAAGTGCTGATGGAGAGAGGGGTGACAAGCCATGGAGGGAAAGGAGAACCAGGCCACCAGACCAGCTTGAACACTTGCAGCCATGCGACGGCTGCAGTCACACGACAAATACCCCAGGTGCCATTTATCTTTAATTATTTTCTTTGACTACGTTGTTCTGGTGAAAAATTTAAACTTTATAGGTAACGCCAAAGCCCAATTCTCATCTGTGCTGAAGGTACCTGTCCTACTGGCTTTCTGCCGTGCAAACGCTTTACATCTGGTTACATAAAATGCAAGGTTGCGTTTCGAGAGCCCCTGTGATTATAAGCTGCAGCCTGCTTTTTTCCACTTAAGAGAATGTCTTGGAGGTAAATCTCCATTATTCTTTTAAGTATCTGCAGGAAAATGTCATAGTGCATTAAGTCATCTCCATAAACACGTGCCTTTAAGGTTTGTTTTTATTATTATTACAAAGAATAGTAGTGTCACAGCGCATTAAGTCATCTCCTTAGACATGTGCATTTACTTTTTTTTTTAATCATTACAAAAAACAGTGCAGTAAATGTCCCAGGACCATTTTTTCTGCTAACTGCCTTTCTCATGCCAACCCCAACTTGCTCAAGCAAGCCTTTTGCATTAGTGTTAGAAGTTGTGGGTCTATAATTTCAGAGCTGAGAGAAACCTCAGCAACCCTCTGTTGTGACTCTTCCATTTTGAGGACAAGGAAACCCAGCCGTCGAGAAGTGTCCCGTCTGAGTCCACACAACAGCACAGACTTCTGCCAGCCCCACTGCGGCCCCCACTAGAGCTGTGGGTCTGAGTCCACACAGCCACTGACTTCTGCTGGTCTCACTGCGGCCCCCACTGGAGTCATGGTCTACATTTGGCTCCCAACAACACTATCTCATCTCACACCAGCCCCTTTGGACTATGGTACAAAGCAAACGTCTTGCACGTGTGTGGGAAAACAAAGGCCAGAGAGGGGTGTCCCCTGCCAATGGCCTGGCTGTCAGATTTCCAGGTGTGTGCGATTAAACTCTGCTGCTCCGATATTTTTGTTCTTTGCTGGTGTCTGCAATCACTTTGGGAAACCTACTCAATCAGAAGAGACCCTTGGGGCCATCACTGATGTCAGCAGCCTTTATACTTTTTAAATTTTATTTGTCCTTGTCATTAGACACACTAGTTTTTATTATAGACTTTGAGTTGAGAGGCTCACGAAACTGATGAGAAATTATTTACCCTGTAGAATACTTATGTAAATGCAGGTGTTGTAATGTACCCCAATAGTAAATTTACTTCCATTTGCTGCAAAGTGTGTGTAAAATAACTTTTAACAATGAAATCACTCTTTAATATTAAGCATGAAGCTTCTCCAAAAGTTTAGAAGTGTCTTCTCCTTAAATGTCTGAAATCAGATACGGGAGCTCATCTCCCATTTTGGGGTTTTAAGTTCTTTGAGATTTAGTAGCAACGAGGTGGACTCAGTCTTGTTACTCTGTACAAATCAAACTCCTTGTGCCTCGGTTTCCTTAAAACAGAGGTAATGCTAAGCGTAATAGTAGGTTGAAATAAGGATCTGAGTGACATATAAAATGCCTGGCCAACTCAATGTTTAGTGAATGAGGCCATTTTTCTTACTGCTGAGTATTTCCCTTCATTTTCAGTTTGGAATATACTCAAACTGTCTTAAAAAGTGAGTTATATATGCTAGTTTCTCACGCAAGGGCTTCCTGGTTTTTTTTTTTTTTATTATTATTAAAATAATGCCTTTCTTTGTCTTAGTCTTTGAATTTTGGAGGGAGACAGTTGCAATTGGTGACTGATGCCTCCGTAAGCCACAGAGTCTTGAGTTCCCTGCTGGGTTACCGGCTTACTAGAGGAAAGAGAAGTGCGGGGGTGATTTCAACTTACAGTGTCACCCATCAGTCGTGGGAAATTAATTCTTTTATTTAGTTCATGTATTAATCCATTTATTATAATTATCAGAAATCTATTCTTTGTAGTGTGCTCAGATGAATCATGTAGTTACCATCACGTCCCCGACCTTAGAGTTTATACTTTGTAAATGCACATTCTTGCCACGTAACGGGGGCTCCCCCCACTGCAGTTACACCATATAGGAATCACTGAACGTTTGAGTGCTTACTACTCAAAATAAAAAGGAATAGTAATTTCATAAAAAGATGCCTATCTTATAATGTGTCATTATTTCAAAGTATGCATTGAGTCCAGTGAGAAATACTTACATAAGTGAGAGTGTTATTAAGAAGTAGCACTTAAGATACTTGGGAGCTTGAAGATTTCTAAATTGGGAATTTAAGCCAGCTAAATGTTTAGATCTAAGTTCTTTTAAAAACTATCATTTTTTTAGATGTTTGATATGACATTCCTTCCTCAGACTGTGGTTAAAAGTTGGTACATAGAATTTTCAAATTATAATGTGAATATTCCTTATAAGATGTCCTAGATAGCCCTGACCAGCATGATGAGGAAGAGGCTTATTAGGCCAACACAAGGTGAGAACATACTCCCTGGTGGCTCCTGACCAGAACGTGGTAAGTTGTGTTTCAGTCTAAGAAATGTGAGACTGGTTCTCCCTTCTTAATGAACATTTTAATGATAAGGGAGCAGGGCACGAGATGCCTTCATCCAATCAGCCATTCCTTCGCCTGATACATCTAAAAATATATCACCAAGTGCTGGACTAGTTTCAGAATATCTATCACTGGGTTTAGGAAAACCACGCAGAATCAAGGTGGACGCCCAAGGAAATCGTCAAGGTTCACTGTTCAAGCGATGGTATCACGATGGCCCAAGACAGTGAGGCCACCACCTCTGTCCTCTGAGACAAGCACAGCTTCAGTGAAAGTTCTCCTTGACCTAGATCCTGCCACACTGCCTGGTTCTGTGACAGCCGTAGAAGGTAGGGGACTCTGAGCACCAGGGGCTGTGTGATGATGTGACGTCTAAGGACCAGGAAGAGATGAAGAACAGACCAGAAAACTAAGTGCACGAGTGAGTGCCCTCGGGAGGGGCTTCGAGAGAGAGCCGACTCCTGCCCTGGCCCCCGTGTCACAGGAGGGTCGGGCACACCCCCTCCTGCCTCTCCGCGGTGACTACAGCAGGTTGGCTACGGCTCACTCTCTGCCCTGGCCCCTGTGTCACAGGAGGGTCAGGTACTCACCCTTACCGAGGGTAATCTTACTCTCCGCTTCTTCATTGAGATGGTCACCCTTCATTGCCCCACCAAGTGATGGAGGCACCACTGTCCAGCGTCACCAAACTCCTACCACCCCCTGTTTTGTGTGGCTCCTGAGCTAAGGGTGATTCTCACATTTTTAAACGGTTGGGGAACAATCAAAAGAAGACCATTTCATGAGACAGGACAGTCGTATGGAATTCAGTTTTCTGTGTCTGTAGGTGAGCAGCCCACCACAATCATCTCTTCACGTGTCGTCTGTGGCTGTTTCCCCGACAATGATGGAGTATGGCAGATGTGACAGAGGCTCCGTGACCCCTGAAATGTTTACAAAATCTGTCCCTTTAGAGAAAAATTTTGCTGGCTGCTGCCCAGTCTACTCACCTTGCTGTCAAAGTTAGGTGCTGGTCGAATATTGAGGATTTCTATGTTCTGGTTAGTCAAGAATCCACAAAGCCTCTGGCTTCCTGAAATCCTTAGTAACTTTTAATTCTTTTAAAGAAAAGAATTTTTCTTCCCAACACATATGTATCTGTACATAGACACAGATATAAACAAGGAGAAGTCTAATGGTTAGATTTTTAACCTACTTCACCTGTCTGCCCTGCCCAGGTTTATAAACAAGTGAAAACTGTTTGGTGTGTTTAGAAATGTTGAGATCTCGCTTTTCAGGAATGTAAGGTCAGTTATGGAGACATAACTGATCGTAGAGTATTTTTCAAGTTTACATCACCTCTGCGTATGGAGGGAGAATGTGCAGGTATCTTACAACAGGGGGCGAGATTTTGAGATAGTCTGTATTGAAATATTTGCCACTTCCTTAGAAATACACTTTTTTTTTTTTCCCGCAGTTTTTGACCGGGGCTGGGCTTGAACCCGCTACCCCCGGATTGTGGGGTTGGCACCCTACTCCTTGAGCCACAGGTGCCGCCCAGAAACACACTTTCATTAAATTCCTATGGCTCAAGTTATTTTGACCATTTAAAAAGGAATCTGGGCATAAATATTTATGTTTTATATAGTGGCCTTAGGATTATTATTTTTTTTCCCAACAAACGTGGACTGCTTAGTCTTTTCGAAGAGAAAATTAGTTTCCAAGCCTGTTGTTCTTTCCTGATTAGTTTAGGAGTCCCCTGGAAACCCAACAGGGCCTGACAAACAGGGCCAAGCCCTGTTTCTGTCCTGGAACAGAGTTACCCACACGAACTTCCTTCCGCAGCCAGTCTCAACAGCTGGCTGCTTTCTGCCCATCTGCAGGTCAGCCTGCGGGAGATAAGGCCCCCTGGGTCCCCTTGTGCCTGGAACTCAGGACCTATTTTGGGACAGTGAAGGTCAATGTGCATAGCTGTTTTTGTCTTTGTAGAAAAATGACACATAAATCAATAAAACAACTGTCAGCAAAAAATCTATACCAAATGTACTTGCCCCAAGCCTAAGTTAATTATGACGAGCCCTCCTGGTGAGATTTCTGGAGCGTTTCAGCTGGAGCATCCCGGGTGCTAGGGAGCGGCGCTCCACGTCTGAAGTCCTAAACTCAGCATCACACACTCCCCGACACTGCCCTCTGACTTCCCTGCCAGATCCGTCAAGACCCATGGTCTACCGAACTCTTCTCCCATCACCGCACCCATGTATTTGCACTTCAGTTCTTCTGTGGCCCTACCTGCAAAACCCCGCCACCTTCTCCCAGCTTTGGGGCAGCTGAGCAGAGCCAAGCAGAGCTGCGGGGGCCTTCCTGATGTCCATGCGTCCGGGTTGTTGCTGTCCTTAGCTACTGTTCCCTGTGCTACAGTGCAGCTGGGTCCACTCTGTGGCTACCTGCTGAGGGACAGGGCTGCCACCTGTGCAGACACACGTCCTGCGGTCTTCCTCACGGGGTCCCGGATATGTGCAGTGATGATGCCCGTGGGTCCTGTTCTCTGCAGACCCCTTAACTTTCTGCTTCTGGCTCCTGGCCAACGGCGAAGCCCCCAACAAGTTCAAATTTTTCTCCTTCCCTGTCAGCTACCTGTGACTACATCTGCTTCCCTCTGGTCCCAGGGTGTGCATAGCCTGTGTCCTGCTCTGCACTCCCACACTTTGTCCCACCCGCCCGTTCTCTGTCCTGACCCTCTGTCCTCCACTGGCTTCGAGACAGGCTCACTGTTGTCTTGCTGATCAGCACAAACTCTGAGCAGGGAGCACTGACCCCCTGTATGCAAGCTGCTGGACTGTTTTATGGTATATTTATATTTTGTTTATAACATTTTGACATCTAAAATTTTTAAATCTTGGAAAAGTTGTATCTGTCAAAAGGCGGTGTAAGTCACTGCCCCCGTGTTATTCTAGCACATGTTCACTTTCATCTTTTCTTGCAATGGTGTGTGACAGGGATTTAATTATTTTTTCAAACTAGTCGTGTTATTATAACCTACCTTTTCCGTTCTGACTTCAGAGTCACTGTGCCCTAAACCACTGGGTACACGCTCTGGTCAGCAGTGGGCGGCATGTGGAGGGGGTGGGCGGCATGTTGGAGGCCTTGCCTGTGAGCTTGTTACACCGTGTTTTAACCTCACAGCAGGTCCTGGAATAATGTCATTTTCTTCTCTGTCTGTGTGTGGGAAGCACGCTCTCCCCGGGTCTGCCTGCCCTCCTCGCGCAGCCCAGAGATGTGTGTGTTCATTCTCTGGTGTGTCTATATGGTCCCCGTGTGAGCATGTGTGTGACCTGCAATGGGAGGGCGTCCAGGACAGGGTCCTGAGCTGCCACCTGTGACCTTAAACTGGCATAAGGGGATTGGAAAATGAATGACTAAATCTAAGTTATTGTCAAATAACAAATCAAAAAGTCCACGATGACAAAGCACATGCAGGAACAAAATGCTCGGTGAAGCCCCCGCCACTGCCCCGTCTGTGACTGTGCTTTGAGTAGCATGGTGGGGGGATGTGCCCCCGGCAGTATCTACCTTGCAAGTACATGCTCCTGGCCTTAACCCACCCCCACCACCATTGCCATCACTCTGACTCAACAGAGTTGGGCAATTATCTCACTTGTTTTGAATAGTCTTTCTTAAACGTATGTATAGCTCTTGTGCATTCCAATCTTTAATATCAGAAATGTTTTGGGTCTTTATTTAGAAGTTTGGTGACATTTTTGTGACCAGAAATATTCTGGACAGAGTTAACTTGTTTATATCATTTAGCTTATGGTAAATTGGTTATGTTATATATCATTTCATGTAATGTGCTAGTTTCTGAGAAGCCGTCAGTGATGTTAGGTGAGGGGTTATGTCTTTTCCACGTTTAGGTCCACGAGTACCTCTGTGCTGCAGCTGCTGTCGTCTGCAGCAGGCCATGTGCTGTGCAGGTGTGTGCTCTGAGGTGGCCACGGCGAGGGCACGGGGCCAGGCATTTCTCAGGACACATCCTCGTCTTCAATGGAATAGGCGGCTGGACAAGGGGATGAAATACAGCTGATGAACCAGTAGCCCAGATTTAATCTCATCATTACCTCCTTCTTTCTGTTTGATATTTGACATTTACTAATAGATTCCCAGATCTATTTGGGGATTTCCTGCTTCATTATCTTGGCTTTTCATATAATTTTTAATATTACGCATTTATATTTGCTACCTGCAGGGGCTCTAGTGAGATATGACCTCCGCCCACAGGGGCTCTGGTCAGATGTGAACACTGCCCATGGAGGGCTCTGGTGAGATGTGACTGCTGCCCACAGGGGCTCTGGGCAGAGGTGACCGCTGCCCACAGGGGCTCTGGGGGTATGAGACCACTGCCCATGGAGGGCTCTGATGAGATGTGACCGCTGCTCACAGGGGTTCTAGTGAGAGTTGACCACTGCCCATGGAGGGCTCTGGTAGATGTGAACACTGTCCATGGAGGGCTCTGGTGAGATGTGACCACTGTCCACAGAGGCTCTAGTGAGATGTGACCACTGCCCACAGGGGCTCTAGTGAGAGGTGACCAATGCCCACAGGGGCTCTAGTGAGATGTGACCACTGTCCACAGGGGCTCTAGTGAGATGTGACCACTGTCCACAGGGGCTCTGGTGAGTGTGACCACTGCCCACAGGGGCTCTGGTGAGAGGTGACCACTGCCCACAGGGGCTCTGGTGAGAGGTGACCACTGCCCACAGGGGCTCTGGTGAGAGGTGACCACTGCCCACAGGGGCTCTGGTGAGAGGTGGCCGCTGCCCACAGGGACTCTGGTGAGAGGTGACCGCTGCCCACAGGAGCTCTGGTGAGTGTGACCACTGTCCACAGGGGCTCTGGTGAGAGGTGGCCGCTGCCCACAAGGGCTCTGGTGAGAGGTGGCCGCTGCCCATATGGGCTCTGGTGAGAGGTGGCCGCTGTGCAGACCCTGCATACCACACACGTGTGTGCACATACATGCATACAGAGTGTCATGGAAACACAGACGCACACACACACTCACACTATGCTTACCATGTACACACACACACCACACACCTGTGCACACAAGGGCATGCATATATACTCAGTATCTTACAAGAAAGCATGCTGGATGGAGAACAGAACAAAACGCCGTGTGTGGGAGGCGTCAGTGCCGAGAACGGCGTTCAAGGAAGGTCCTCCTGGCTTAAGGCTGCAGCATGCCGCAGAGATTATGACTAAAGTGTTATTTGAAATAAGTGTTAACATAAAAAACAAAAAATGTTCTGAGATTCAGTTGTACATTGTACGTTCTGTTATTAACACACACAGATTTTTACAACAGTAAACCATGAGGCTGGCAGGAAAAGGAGAAAAAGTCATTATAGGATGATTTAGGAAATACAATTGGCTTGGCGCCTGTAGCTCAGCGGCTGGGGTGCCAGTCACATACACCGGAGCTGGCGGTTTCGAATCCAGCCCGGGCCTGCCAAACAACAATGACAACTACAACCCAAAACTAGCCGGGCGTTGTGGCGGGCACCAGTAGTCCCAGCCACTTGGGAGGCTGAGGCAAGAGAATCACTTAAGCCCAAGAGTTTGAGGTTTCTGTGGGCTGTGACACCACGGCACTTTACTGAGGGTGACATACTAAGACTCTGTCTCAAAAAAACAAAAAATGAAAGAAAGAAAGAAACACAATTGAACTTAAGTTACATTGATTTAATAATTATTCCACTGGGATTCTGAATATTGCTTTATACTGATGACTCCAGTTCAATTATAGACTAGGGCACACGTGAAAACTGAAGCCCTCTTGAGTTGTAAAGATTTTCCTCCCTTAGAAAGTCACAGGTAACTCCTATTCTGTGGACCTTCGCCAACCCACGTTTGTTCTCAGTTGTGGTGAGTCAGAGGCAGAGACAGAAACTGAAGCATTTATTTGGAAAATACTTCTTGATGATAATTTAAGCCGGAGTGACAAGAAAGTCCATTTGTGCACCTGTGAGCTCAGGATGCGGCTGGACAAGGGGATTAAATACAGCTGATGAATGAGTAGCCCGGGTTTAATTTCATCATTTCCTCCTCCTTTTCGTTTGATATTTGACATTTACTAATCCTCTTAACCCACCTATACATTAGGCTCTTGACCAATTTCCTTTGAGATTCTGACTTTTATGAAAAAAAGGTGACGTGAAGAATGAAAATGTGATTTGAGATTAAGGTAAAACACTGAGTGATCAGATGTTTTCCTCCTTTCTGACATCTGTAAGCACATATCTTGTCCTTATTTCTGGCTATGATCTGTGACACTGTACCCGGCTTAGAGAGCGCCCCGCTGCACTCCCCAACAACCCAGTGGGGTAAGCAGAGGTGGGATGATGCCTGTCGCACCATCTGCAGGAGGAAACTGAGGCAGAACAGGGCAAGGGACAAGCTGAAGGACGGCAGACGGGAGGCGGCAGGATGGGCAGTGTGCGGGATACAGCACACTCGAACCTATAGTTAATCTCCGCGGCACACTTAAATTACGTTGATCAAAAAAAGAGCAAAAATGTATATACTCACTGTGCTTTGAACTTCCTTTGAAAATAATTTAATTAATGGTCTTTTAAAATATTCATGGCATACCTAAGATAATCTCTGAGCACACTGGTTGGCAATCACTGCCTTAGGGGAAGTCAATCATTCCTGCGTATGGGGTGTGCTGTCTGCCCACGGGAGCTCTCGGTGCCATCAACACCTCATTCTGGCCTCTAAGACACCGCTGAGCACCTTCTGCAGTCTAAGTTCTGTGTAGGTCACAGGCAGGGGATGGGAGGGGGAAGAGAAGAATGGAATCTTTGTTTCCATGGGACCTTCTCACTATACTAGTAAAGAAGATTTGATGCAGCTTATTTTTGAGACTTGGGGATTTTTGGGAGAGAATCCGAGGTAACTATTCTTGAAAGTGATGTCACTCATTTTAACACCACACCCAATCCTATCACGGGTCCTGCAGAGTTAGCAAGTATGTAATGACAAAAAAATATGGACTTAAAGGAGGGTTTTCCCCAGATCCAATAAAGAATGCAAACATTTTAATGAACTAATTTTAAAGGTACATATATGGACTTAGCTGTACTAGAGAATATTTCTCTTTCTCTATGGTTGTACAATGTCAGCAAGAAAAATTCTTCTCTAACAAGTAATGACGATAATGGTGATTGAGATAATATATAAACTTTGATAATCACAAATTATAGCAATTGTGCTTAAATGTCTGGAGAAATGAATAATTGTAAACTCCCCCAAGTTTCAATAATAGCCGTGAAATGTGAAGAAACTGACCTGTTTTTAGCACATCATTTGTAACTGTCTACATCAGCTCCATAACTGGGATGGAAGTTATCGAGCTGCTGAATGCAAACGAGATGTTTTACCTTCCAAGTTTTCACTGAGGGGTCGGTGGTACAGGTGCCTCAGTTGTAGACCGTTCCTAAGAAACCTCGAGTTGTGTGAGAGAGAACCCACAGAAAAGAGCCGGGCTTTGGGAAAACATCAGGCTGGGAAAGGACACACAAACCTTGGAAAGTTTGGAAGCAGAGCACAGACCAAAATAATAACAATCCTAATTAAAAATTCTTGAATAGAAAGAATATGTTGAAGTCCTAGTAAATGAAATACACTGCCATGAACACAGACCCTGCCTGTGATGAAGAAAGAGAGGAGACAGTCCAGGAAGGGCTGGGGAGGTGGTGAGGGGGCCGAGCCTTGGCGCCCAGGACAGAGACCACGTGCAGGCCTTGCACCATGGTCCAGGAGAAACGCAACTTGGACACTTTCAAGGCCAGACAGGAGCCAGAGAAGAGACACGGGGCTGGTGGGCATTGTTTATGGAAGTACAATCTTCCAAGGCTTCGTTGTGTTCACCTGTGTCACTGACTGTCCCTCATGTCACAGCACAGAGCTGCCGTCACAGGGCGCACCAGAGAAAATGGGCCATGCCCGGCGCACCTTTAACATTATAGTCACACCTCCTCAATCACCAGCTGTCCCTGTGCCACTTGCCTTTGATGAGACTTATGCCCTGTGGCAGTGACACAGGCTGTATTTCCCCAGCCTGGGCAGTGTTTTCCGTGGGCCAGGTGTGTGGTTGGTGAGACGCTAACTCCCTGCAGACGCTTATCAAAGGAGACGTTGACCTTGGATGGCCTTGGCTACCTAGTGTATGTTATTAGCACCTGGCTTATTACTGTTTGATTTTAAGATTTCTGGTAATGGTGAAGAAAGAGTACTTAAAATTGCTGGTATTTAGCATCTAGTTGAATTTGTCCAAATTACTGGGGAGAGGTGTGGTTCTTTTCTAACCCTCACCTTTGTTCGGTTCCAGTCCTCACCTTTGTTTTTGTCTTGGGTGGAAGAAATTAACACCTTAGGGTAGAAAAGGACGTGGAAGGTTAATTGAATTGCAGAAGAGGAATCAGAAGCCGTTTTTCTGAGCTGTAATCACAGCAAAGGCGGCTTCACACTCTTCTAGACAAAACCCTGGTTCTTTGATTTCCCATGTGACTTCTCTCTCTTTTTTTCTTCTTTGTATTTCTTCTGTGAAGAGATTTTGAGTGACCAAGAGAAAGACTTAAAAAGGAGAAAAGATGTGTTTTTAACAATGCAGTGGGCGAAGCAGAAATGCCACCGCCCCGCGGGTTGGCCTTTGTACGTGGCGAGCGCCAACCAGCTTTAGCTACAAGAACAGGCTGAGCTCCTGTGTCTCTGATTAATGTGGCAACTCGGCAAAATCACATTCTGTGCTTAGTGATGAAGGTGATATGCATATTCTTTCAATTTAAAATCTCAGCAAATGTTAATTGAGCCTGTGTACAAGACAGAGGACGGATCTAAACAGTGATCACCCCTCCCATTGAGAAACTCGCCTCTGCTGTGACTTGGGCGTAACACAAAAGACAATTAACGTTTGAGATTTTGAGATGTGTCCTTCCGTTCCCATAGTAACATAATTGCGAGGGGAGGTTTGATCAATACTTAGCCATTGATGTCTGTATATGAGTAAGCATGCAGGGTAATAAAGCAAACTTAAATTATAACTAGGGATAGGCATGCAGCTGTGTGGCTTGGGAGGTGAGAGTCACGATTAGAAAGTGACTATGGAGGGTGACACCCAACTTTAGAGAAACAGATACAGGGAGAATTGACCCAGTAACACTGCATGCACCACCCTGCTCCCCCCACCCCAGGAAGGCTTGTGCTTGCCAGAAAATCCTCGAATCCTAGAGCAGGAGCCTGTAAGAAAGGAGGCTAGAGAGGCTTACGGGGGACCGCACAGCCAGAGCTGAAGGCAACAGTCACATCGGGAAGGGAGGGTGGTGGTGACGGGCTCCGTAAGTAGGTTGGATCACCCACCATGAGGCCCAGAAGCAGAAATATCACCCAAAAGAGCAGCAACATTCTCAGCAAGCAATTTAGACATTGTGATTTCACACAGTCCTAATGAAAGGCAAAATGAGGAAATTATTTTTTTAAAAATCCAATATGATCACACAAGTAGCTTCCAAGGGATAATTTTGAAAAGGACAAGTGCAAGGTGAAAAGCAAACACACCAGAGTGAATAAAAGAAAGAAAATCTCTCTAATTACAGCAGCAGAAAGAATGAACCCTAATTGAGGTAAGGGAGATTTTTAAATGTTAAGGTTGACACATGCCACGTCTTAGGCCTGTGACAATGAAACCTCAGTACTTGCTGCTGCCCACTGAGGTCGTGGAATTGACCACGCACATCTCAGCACTTGGTGTCCACGCCATCCTCTGGGGAGCAGCACCAGCATCTCTTTCCAGTTACAGGATGAAGCACCCTTGGCTCCTGGTGTCCCCGTTGGCTTCTCAAGGTTGCAGAGATGGCAAGGGCCAAGCCAGGGCTCAGGAGACCTGTGCCAAACTCCTCGCCGTCTTGTTCTGGGGGTGCACAGTGTGACGATAATGGAGAAAACATTGCTTTTCCTGCTCAACATGAGCTCCAGCCTCCGGCTCTCAGGCACGTCTCCTTACCAATCACATGTGTGTTTCAATCTAGGACTTTTCACTGCGAAAGTCTCAGAAGCCTGTGACAGTGAGAGGTGGTGCTGTGACGCCATCACAAAGCAGCACACTTGATGGTGATTCTCATGAGATCCAGGACAGATCATTAAAATGACGTGTCTACAAGAGAAACAGCGATCGATTGATAAAGACGCTGCTGTATCAGACTGACCTCATTAACATCAACAGATTGTTCAGGACGATACTGTAGTTTTCATCAAATAATTTCCTAAGGATGAATGATGGAGTCACAGCTGTCTGGCTGACTTGCCAACCCAAAGCAGGGTTTTCCTGCGTAAGCGCTGTCCTGGGAGGTGACCAGCGCTCAGCCCCCCTCGCCAGCCTTCCTTCTGTGCCGGGCTGCTCCTCGGGCTCTTCTGAAGCTCCTGAGACGCCCCCTCCTGCAAGAGCCTCCGAGGGGAGGCCGCTGCCCTTTCCTAGCCCCTCAGGCCTCAGTGTGGGCGCCTGGTCAGCGTTACCTTCTCTTCAGGTGGCAAAGTGACCACAGCTCTCTACAAGCGGGGCGAATGTCAGCGTTACCCTTCTCTTCAGGTGGCGGAGTGACCACAGCTCCCTACACGCTGGGCGAATGTTCACTTCTTTAAATCTCGGGCCATCTGGCTTCGCCACTTCTCCCTTCTTCCTCTGCTTGCTCCTGTCTCCTGGCCCTGGTGTCCGCGACACCCACCTGGCAGACACAGCTGGCCACCGGCCTCTGAGTTCCTCTGTCTCCTCACCCCAGTGACTTTTTCTTCTACTCCAAGTCAGCCACATACTCAAGGCTTTGTCGTGCTGGAATTGAGTTACTTTGAATTGATGCGATCGCTCAGCACGGCTCCTACCTCCACTGCCTGTGCTTCCAGCACGCTGGCCACAGCAGCCACCCTGCCGGTCCCGTCCTCTTGGTAGAACCTCCAGTCCATCGGTGGGTCCACCCACTTTGTCCACCAACTCCGCCATCAGTTCCTGTCCTGTCCAATAGAGGCTCAATAGTTACTCTACCACAACACGCAAACATCCTGCCCGTCGGGCTTAGAACTGGGGGATCCCAGCTGAGAGGGGGCGAGCTTTCTCTGTGGTGTGTGCCTGTGTCTGAACTCTGGAGGCTCCTGGGAAAAGCACAGGCTGGGCAGACCGTTTCTGTGGAAATGTGTGGTCCCTGCCCTCAGTCTTCAGGAACTTCCCTTCAGGTCACAGCCCGCTGCTCACTTCACCCCCGCCCCACGTCTCCACAGAACAGTGACTGTCTCCAACTTTCCCCGTCCCCTCGGCCTGGCCTTCCTTCTGGCCAGCGCTCCCAGTGGTTGCCCTTCTTCCCACTCTATGGACATTTTCTTAAAAGCCATCACTCCAGCACCCTCAGATTCCTGCCTCTGACCCAGCAGGTGTCCTGCGTACCCACCCATCCCCCTTCCCTTTTATGATATTAAGAAAGAACCCCCTAAACGTGACAGAGCCCCACAGACTCTCACGTAGGATCAATTGCATGTCAGTCCTCCTTCATAGTGAATTCTCTCTGTTCTTGCTTAACGGTGCCCTGGCATTTCCTTTGTCTCACACACACACTTGCACACCTATGCACACCCATGCACTCACACATGCACACCCACGAACATGTGTGTACACACAAATACGTGTACACTCAGACACGTGTACATACAAACATGTGCACGCTAAGGACACGTGTACACACGGGCACACACACATGCACACAGACATAAATCCTGCTGGCTGCGGTTTCTCCTCCTGTGCACAGTAAACTCCGTAACAGACGGAGCTATGCGCTGTTCCTCCACTTCTCTGCCGGCCTTCCAGCTCCGCTCTGCATTTCCGTCCACTGTTGGTTCATTCCACACATACCTGCCTACTGTGTGCCAGGTCCTGTTCTGTCCCCCGGGGTGACGTGGAGAACAAAGCAGGAGAATGTCACCTCCATTCCAGAGTGTGTGTTTTGTGCCTGCTTCAGTTGGGTACAAGTTACACTGCCACCCAGAGAGACTCCAGAATATCGGAACTTCGGGAGAGGAATGCACGTCCCTCACAGGAGCTGGTCTAGTCCAGAGCTGACCGTCCACGTGGGGTGGAAGCTCTGCCTCCAGGGACCTGGTTTCCTCCAACACCTCCATGGAGGTCATGTCCAGCTGGGTTTCTGGCCTGCAGAAAACAGGAAAGGAAGACAGGACAGTGGTGTCATCATCAGCAAGATGTCCTCGTGTCCCCTGAACGGGATATAACCCTGTGGCCATACTCAGTAAGACAGGATCATGGGGAGCATGATCTCTGGCCAGGCAGCTGTGTACTGAGGGGACATTCTGACGCAGGTCCAGCCTGCATGATCTGAGGTGAACTTCCACGCTCACTTCCATTCCTTAGCTCTTGGTGTTTAGTTGATGATGTTTGGGTACAGGACAGCTGTCATGTCTTTCTGCTTTTTCTTTATTTTTTGCTTTTCCTTCTCCCTGGGTAGGGGGCACTCCCATTTTGGCTGATACATCAGTCAGGATTGTCCAGAGAAATAGACCCAATAGTAGGTGTGTCTGCATCTGTCTCTGTATCCATGTCTGGGTCTCAGGGACAGCTTCCCTGTGTCCCCAGCCTGGGTCAGGTCTTTCAGCTGGCTGTTTGCACAGTAACTCTTAGCACAGCAGCCGGGGCCACCGCATTTTATGTTTATGCCATCATCTGTCTAGCGACCTGCTTTCTACCTAGTATCAGCTCCAGTCCTCTACAGCATCACTTGTTCATATGGTATTCCCAGTGATGACTACACGACACAGGTGATTAATGTATATTTCTTGAATGAATGGATATTGCGAGCAGAATTGTGTAAGCATATAACACATAGATCACATTGGTGGCCAAAGCCCAGCAGGAGGAATGATAAATACACTGGATAATGAGACCAGTATCGAGAAAATTCTCCCCGGCAACTAAATGTTTGTTGATGGAAACATACCTCAAAGCTAAAATTATCCCAGAGACTTGACATGTTAGTGTGAATTAATTTACTGTGTCTTTTTGCATCTTGATAGAGACCAGGTTCACTCATGTGGTTAAGAAGTCTTTATTGGATGTGCGTGCTAGCAGCCAGCATCGCCGTTGACACCTGCAGGGCCCAGAAGTCGTAAGTGGAGGCCACATGTAAAATTATTATGTACTCCTACCAGACATCGTGTTTCATGAATAGCAGTAGGATAAACTTCAGTCAGTGTGGTTGGTTTTTTATTCATTTAATTTTACAGCAATTGAACTGCCAAAAATAACTGAAATTATCATTAAAATTCTCTAAGCCATACTTAGATTGAGCCACAAACTGTGTATTTTACGTATCTTGCTCAAATGTGATAATGAGCCTCTGTAAGTTACTACTGTTTGCAGAGAAGATATTGCAGAACATTTTATTCTATCATGTAAATTGACTCACTCATGTTGGTGTTTTCACCATTAGATCCACACCAGAGAGATTAACGAATCAGTGGCTCACGCGTGTCCAGGCCACATACGCTCTCACCAATGTAAGAGGAACGCGAATTGTTTAATGTGGCAGAGCGCTTCCCAGCTGCCGTGCACGATTTCTGCAAATCCCGTGGTAGTTACCCGGTACTCCTTAAATCATGAATTTGAGCACGAAGAGGAGAGAAAATGTACCCCTGCCACTAGTGGGCAGTGGCACTTTGACATACAAGGATATATTACACCCACGCTGAGAGTGTATTTGACAATCAGTTCACCTTTCTCTGACCTAAGTGCTTCTATGTCTAAACACTGCCCAGTCTCCAAAACAGCGTCATTCTGGGTTAGCAGGATGTCACCTTCACAGTCTTCTTGAACTCTGAAGCTACAGGGGCAGAGCTTGGAAGGCGTTTCTTGGATCCTGGATGTTGTTGGTCATAACCATGGCGGCTCAGGGCTGTGGAAGGTGCACGTTCCTCAGTGACTGCGCTTTCTGATAACTGTGGCAGGTCTGTGGCATAGGGGGGCTTCGCCGGGACAGGGTAGGGGCCCTC
Organism: Perodicticus potto; assembly: GCA_963574655.1. Taxonomy (NCBI): domain Eukaryota; kingdom Metazoa; phylum Chordata; class Mammalia; order Primates; family Lorisidae; genus Perodicticus; species Perodicticus potto. The sequence continues at coordinate 25,372 of CAUYRH010154234.1, forward strand.
GTCCTGGACTGGGGGCAGGGCGAGCACAAGCAGGAGAGACACTCTCTGTACAGGTAACGTGGAGGCATGTGGGACAGGGACCTGACCCAGACAGCCAGGGGGTAAAGTTCAAGGGGTACGAGGTGTGGCTTCTGAGAGCTGGTGGAGAGGAACACTGGCCAGACAGAGGTGCTGGACAAAGGGAACGTGCTCAAAGCTGACGAAGCAGCTTGTCCAGGAAAATGAGACGCAGCCACCTGGGCGGACCCCAGGCCACAGGGCTCGTGAGCTGTTTTCTATGGGGTTTGGGTTTCTTCCCGCTGTTGATGGGGGTCCTTGAAGGACTTTTAAGACATTTCGTTTCAGAGTCAACCTGTGGGTAATGGACTTAGATGTAAGAGACTGATAACGGAGGGGCCCGCTGGAGGGACATAGCCACAGACATCAAGGAGGCTGCCCAGGAGGGGCTGGCCCCATGACAGGATGGGGACACGGAGACACCGTGGGGAGCCCTTCAAACCCCTTTCCTTGTTTTTGGGCTTGGGCAACTGGGTGGGAGCCGTGTCATCCTGGACGCAAGTTTTGGGGAAGGAGGAGTTCAAATTTGGACATTTTGCCAAAGTTGGCCCCAGGTACCCAAAAGAGCTGTTTGGCAGGTGTTTGGATATAGGGTTCTGGGGCTCAGCTGCGGATGCAGAGGTGGCTCTGGCAGGTGGTATGGGGCCAGTGCAGCCTGAGGGTGGGACATGAGCTCGCTCTACCTGCTTGGGTAGGGACCACTCTTGGCAGACCACCACAGGTGTCACCCTTTTTTTTTTGAGACAGAGCCTCAAGCTGTTGCATCACAGCTCACAGCAACCTCCAACTCCTGGGCTCAAGTGGTTCTCTTCCCTCCACCTCCCAAGTAGCTGGGACTACAGGCACCCGCCAGAACGCCCAGCTGTTTTTTGGTTGCCATTGTCATTGTTGTTTGGCAGTCCAGGGCCGGTTTCGAACTCGCCAGCTCAGGTGTATATGGCTGGTGCCTTAGCTGCTTGAGTCACAGGTGCCAAGCCATAGATTTTTTTTTTAACTGCTGAAAGCATTTCATAAGTAGTTTGAGGGCACCTTAGGTGTTTGTGGCCACAGGTTTGAAGAGAGAGCCTCACTTGGTGGACTCAGGAGAAGCAGGTAGTGAGTCTCAGCGGGTTCTTCCCCAGCTCTGCAGCTGAGCCGCCTGACCTTGAGTGCATGACTTCCACTCTCCCAGCTTTAGATGTCTTTATTCAAGGCCCTATGGATGGTGCTAAGAAAGCAGGGTTTTAAAATTACAAAAATAGAGTCTTTGGGGGAAAAACATACATAAGTAACAATAAGAATCACTTTCCACTTATTTAGCAGCTAGATTTACCATCTTCTTGAGACTGGAAGGTACCAGAGCACCTGGGTGAGGCTCAGCTACTGCGGCACCTCCGGCAATGTCTGTGCCAGAGGCCGTCTCGGATCTGGGCCTCCCTCAAGACAGGCGACTGGCAGCCGAAAGGTGGCTGACCTTGCTAAGCTTGCCACCCAATAGGAAGTGTGGCCCTATATTAAGTAAGTGACCCTGAGGTGCTCGACTGAGTCAGTTACTAAAAGCGATGTGGCCACATTTTGCAGCAGGCAGCTGCTCCTGCCCTTCTGCTGACTTTCGGGTGATCCTGGGTAAGAAGCGGCCTGTGTGTTTACAAACTCCATCTGCAGGTTTGCGCTCTGATGCGTGGAGGAATGAGATTCTCCATGTTTGTTCGAAGCGTGAGACTGTTGCGCCCTGGCCAAAGCCGCCGTCATCTCTAACTCGGCGCCATGCTCTCCGTCTTCCGCCAGGCTTGTGCCCGGCTCTATGGGGTCCTGCTGGTGAGTACCGTGTCTGTGCTGCTGCCAGGCGTGCAGGGTGTGCGGCATTTCTTGGATTTGGTTTTAAGATGTTCCCAATCCTCTTGGAAGCCGAATGGGGCAGTTAGTAAGGCGAATATTTTTGGACAGTAACAGTGATGCTTGTAACCTTTATTTCTCACTTTTTAATACTTTACTTGACATGCAACTTGGTGTATGAATTTAACGTTCTCTTTTCTCACTTTTTCTGGCCCCGTTTAGTTACAGATTTGTTTTCCTTTACTCCTGTTTATTCTTACGCTCTGGCCTGTAAAGTTTCCGTTCCGCACGACATCTGCTTTCTGTCAAGCGTGGCTTGGTCCCATCCTGGACTTTGCTGCAGTTCAGTCCTGTCGTCCATCTCTGCTCACGCTGTCCCCCGGGCTCAGGACTCAGAGATGACCTTCCCCACAGTGGCTTTTCTCTGGGCACATTTTCACTGAGGGGACATTTTGTTCACAGAGAGGTGAGCAGAAGCAGGGGCGGGGGGCACGAGCTCTGCTCACGGCCTCTGTCCTTGTCTCACCCTTCTTCTTCCCTCCTCCTCCTCTCTGCTCCTCCCTAACTCTGTTCCCCAAGATCACAGGCGCTGGGTAGGGCCCTAGTGGGTCCCACAGCAGCTCCCTTGCCCCCACACAGGCTGCAGGTCCTGTAGCCAGCCCCAGGTTGCTTGGCCTTTGTGCACCGAGCGTCCCCCTGCTACGCGGGCTCAGGGCCTGTTTAGAGCCCTTCTGCAGCCCATGACTCTTAACCTTCTGTGCTCATCTCTGTGTTCCTTTGTTAGCATTTCTGGTTATAGTTTCCCCTGTTTATTGTACGTAGATGGATGAATAGGTAACTATGTACATAAATGTCTGTAATAGACTTAGCTCGGTTCTTTTGCAATGTGCCTTTGCCTCAAATCCAAGGAGGCTTCAATCTTTCTGAAGAGAAAACAGACAGCATTTCTTAGAAAATGTCATGGACCCACGACACGTGATGGGGTGCAGACCCAGCAGGTGGAGGTATGGAGTGACGGGCGCCGTAGGTAACATGTCTCAGAACAGTTCGGATCTGCCTGAGCTCTGCAGGGCCAATGACTTCTAGTGGGGGACAGAGATCGCTCTGGCTGCTGCAGTGTTTCCAGGACTGGGAGGTGAGACAGGTGCGTGTGTGTGTGTGTGTGTGTGTGTGTATGTGAGAAAGAGAGAGAGAGAGCGTGAGCTCGGGGCGGGCAGCAGTGAGCTTGGGGCAGGGAATGGCACTTGAGAAGACTTATTTTGGGAACATTAGCCTGGCTGAAGCCAGCAAATCTTTTTGGAAGTTGTTGTAGTAAATGGCTCCCAACGTGAGGATGCCTGACCTGGGGCGGGGGCATAAAAACAGAGGAAGGAATGAATCCAAAGAGCTCCCAAGGTCAGATCCTGGCGGCACTGTGCATGAGGGCTGGAATCTCGAGCCGTAATCTCCACAGCTGCCAGCTGGCAGAGCCGTACTGAAAAGGAGAAAACGGAGCGCCCTCGATGACAGGGCCCTGCCTAAATGTTCCAGCAGCCATTTAGTTTCTATTTTTGTTATGTTTTAAAACCTGTATGAACTGTGTGCTGGTGATGATCGTAGTTATTTTATTTATGATCGTATTTTATTTATGATTAGCCGATTATTCATTGAACTAATGTCCTGTGTAAAACCCTACAGTGAAGATGCGTGTGCCCAGGAGCAAATGCGCAAGCAGCTGTGCACGGCAGGGTCATTAGAAGTCTCTGTTATCCGAGATCTCCCTGAAAAAATGAAAAGAACAGATCCCATCTTCCATACAGGATCGTTCAAACCTGAAACAAGTTGTGTCCAGGACTTGCCAGAGTAAAAGAGCAGCGTTTACTAAAGAGACTGTGTCCATGTCACAGATGAGGAAACTGAGGCTTATCTGGAAGGAATGTGCCCAGTTACTCGGACACTTGGTGGTCAAACAGGGTGTGGTCCAGCCAGCCACAGAGCTGGCCCATGCTCGGCCCCACCTGGGAGTGAAGTCTCCAGATAGAAAACCAAAGCTTGGGGATGTGTCTGAAGGCCTGCGGGCTGATAAACCAATCTGGGGATGTGTCTGAGGGCCTGCAGGCTGACAACGGATGTCTTCTAACCCCTAGCAGGGGTCCTGCCTTTGAGAGTCCCAAGAACTGTGTCGTGCTGCGTGTGGCTGTGCAAACCTGATGACAGGGCAGACGCGTATCAGGGCATCTGATCTGGGACAGGTGCTTGGTGGGAGCCCCTCTGCCTGCCTGTGCTGATGTGTCTGTATCTCTGTGTCGGTGCTGGGGCCGGGCACTCTGTGCCAGGGAGGGTCTGCAGTCCCTCTGGGGACTCACACCTCCCTGGAGGAGTGACTCTCCCTTGAGGAGCCCTAGGAGAAGGGACTCTGGACGCTCTGACACCTCCTGAGCTGTGACATGGTCTCAGGCAGTCCTGAATGTGGTGGCAGTAGGACACTCCTCCCTCAATAGGAGGCTCCGCCTGGGGTGGCCCCGAGCAGGATTCAGTCAGGCGGAATCTCCTCATGGAGGTTGTGACATGGGGCAAGGAGCCCACGTGTCCTCCCAGAGTAGCGCAGGCCTGGCCTGGCCTCGGGACACGAATGTTTCCTAGGCTGGGCCAGTGGACTGGGAGGTGCCGGCGGCTCCTCGCCAACACTGTCACCTGCAGCCAGGGAACCACGTAGTCTAGTTTTCCATTTCCCTCAGGAACCACATGCAGGCTTTGTCAATTCCCATGGATTTGGGTGTTTCCTCTGTCTGCGTCTTCACCTCAAAGGTGTTTCCTCCAAATCGCGTGCCTGGACCTCTGGTGTGACTAGGGGTGTGTGTGTGCGTGTGATCGTGTGTCAGACATGTGTGTACATGTGATTGTGTGTCAGACGTGTGCGTGTGATTGTGTGTCAGATGTGTGCATGTGATCGTGTGTCAGACGTGTGTGATCATGTCAGACAGGTGCATGTGATCGTGTCAGACGTGTGTGATCGTGTGTCAGACGTGTGCTATGATCGTGTGTCAGACGTGTGTGTGATCATGTCAGCCGTGTGCGTGTGATCGTGTGTCAGACATGTGCGTGTGATCATGTCAGACGTGTGCGTGTGATCATGTGTCAGATGTGTGTGTGCATGTGATCGTGTGTCAGACGTGTGTGTGCGTGTGATCGTGTGTCAGACGTGTGTGTGTGTGATCGTGTGTCAGATGTGTGCATGTGACCATGTGTCATATGTGTGCATGTGACCATGTGTCATTTGTGTGCGTGTGACCGTGTGTCAGACATGTGCGTGTGATCGTGTGTCAGATGTGTGCATGTGATCGTGTGTCAGACATGTGTGTGATCATGTCAGACAGGTGCATGTGATCGTGTGTCAGACGTGTGTGTGATCATGTGTCAGACTTGTGTGTGTGACCGTGTGTCAGACATGTGCGTGTGATCATGTGTCAGACTGTGATCGTGTGTCAGACGGGTGCATGTGATCGTGTGTCAGACGTGTGTGTGATCATGTCAGACGTGTGTGTGTGATCATGTGTCAGATGTGTGTGTGACCGTGTGTCAGATGTGAGCGTGTGTGTGGGATCATGTGTCAGATGTGCATGTGACCATGTGTCATTTGTGTGCGTGTGACCGTGTGTCAGATATGAGTGTGTGCATGTGATCATGTGTCAGATGTGTGCGTATGCATGTGATCGTGTGTCAGACATGTGTGTGATCATGTCAGACAGGTGCATGTGATCGTGTGTCAGACGGGTGCGTGTGATCGTGTGTCAGACGTGTGCGTATGCATGTGATCATGTGTCAAACCATGTGCCCCTGCAAGCACATGTGACTGGCTGACATGCATCCTGAGCTCTGGGATCCCTGGTGCTGCCCTCTCTGGCCCCTTCCCTGCTTCCTCACAGCAGCCATGATGACTGCCTCCCCCCCGCCACTCCGGCTCTTCCTAACTCACCAGCTATGACATCCGCATTGCCAGCCGAGTTCTGCCATCTCAGGTTTGAAGTTTGAGAAGAGAAGGCTTGAAGCGGGGCCCAAGGCTTCCTCCGTGCAGAGCCCTGGTGCTCTCCTGACTTCCTTGCACACAATCATTCATTCAGCCCTCGCAATTCATATGGGGGAGGCACAGTTATCCTGTTTTGAGGACACTGTTTTACAAGAAGGTCATGTGCTCACATGCGTATGTTGGCATGTGAGAACTGAGTTCCCAACCTGCCTCCCGAGAGTGATTTTTGTTTGGCTAATGGTGGAAATTTGGACCCTAAATGTCTGCTCCGTCACTCCAGCCTCCTCTGGGAGCCTCACCTGTCCCTCTGTCTGCTGGGTGTCCTGCTGACTATCTCAGCTGCACCCCTCATGGACGGCACGGACACCCCTCTCTGTGCAACGTGGTTTCACCCTTTCTTCCTCAAAACCCGTGACTTTATATTACTTTATGATTCTGCTCTTTGTTAAGTAACTACGTGGAGACTTGGTTGAAATCACTTTCTTGGCTTATTAACAAGACATCTCCTCCCACAGGTGACACCATCCTCAAGAGCAGGGAACATGGAGGTCAGTTGCAGGTGCTGCCCACCCTGTGGCCCCCAAGCCCCCTGACCTGTGTGTGCTCACCATGGGGTCTGCCCAACAGCAGAGCCTGTGCCTTTTCAACCTCCCCCAAAGACCACCCACCCACAAGCTTTAGTGGGTAAGGGAGACGGGCCACAGATTCCCAAGGGGAGGCAGATGTTAACAGAAGAAGTCCACACCCTGAAAATTAATGACAGAGGTAGATTCTGAGCCCAGTGTGTGTGACCACATCATACGTAGCACATGACCTCCAGCAGTCCTGAGAGATGTGTCTGTGCTGGCGGGCAGTCAGTTAGCTTCTGTACACTCATGGAGACAAGAATTGCAGGTGAAATCCTAAATCATATGTGGAAGGCGTACATTGGTTTGGCCCCAAAAGGCAGGCCGTCTTGGGGGAGAGGTTACAGGTTATAGGGAAGTTCAAAATTCTTTGTTTTTAATCTGCTAAAAAAATAAAGCTTTGTCCAAAGGCCCTAACTATTTTGTGTTAAGGAGTTTGTTAATCAGAGCGGAGCAGACACACATCGGCATATGAGACTCCATGTGTCTGCTGATGGGCTGCCCTGTCCTTGACCCTTGCCCTGCATGGCCTCAGGCCCTGTTGATAATTCAGTATTTTATTGTCTGAGTTGTGTCAGGCCTTTCCTCCCATCATGACCAGGAACTCAATTTTAAGGTTTTTCTGAGGTCCCTGTGGCTTGTTGGCAGGCTTTTAGGAGTTGATTGGAGCTCATGCAGAGAAAATGAAGGAGTCCACGACCGTCTCTTACTGAATCTGGCACCTCCCAGCTCCCTGCCCTCCAGAGGACACCCGTTTGATCCTTACCCTCAAAACTGAGACGTCCTTGGTGGGCATCTCCTTTCTCCTGCCTGTGAACAGTCTCTCACCCCCATCATGTCAACCCCCCCATGTCATGAACAACTCAGCGCAGCCCCAGCTTCCCTCCCTCTCCTGTGAGAACACCCCCCTTGGGGTCTGCGGGCCGCTGTCTGCTTGTGTGAACCTTTTGGGTCTCATTCCTGGGTGAGTGGCTCACAAGTGTTCTGTGAAACCCTCCTGGAGCAAGAGTGATTCTGGGGAAAGCCACACGCACTGGGGTGCACCCTGATAGCGTTTTGCACAGAGCCACATCCCTGAACTGCGAATCTGCCAATGCCATGCTGTACCTTATTGAAACGTTCCCAAATTCAATTTGTTTGAAGATTCTGTGTTTGCTATTCAGCATAGAAAATCCCGGAGTTTAACAAGCTACATCTGAGCAAATAAAAATGATTGGATTCATGCAATCCAAATAATCCAGTAAACTATCTTAATAGAAAAATAAAGCTTCAGTAGCTTTGCCAGTAGCTCTTTAGAATTCTCAATCAACCTCCAAACCTCCTTCTCCTTTTCTCTAGCTTTAAGGGTAGGAAGTCCCACTGGTCCCTGCTGGGCTGCTAGACCGGAACAGTGGCAAGGTTCTCAAATGCAGGAAGGTGCCTGCTCTTTCAGTAACATTGTGTGCCTTGACCACTGCCAGGAGCTTCAGTGCTCAGCGCCCCCACTTCACATGCACATTTGGTGCAGCTGGCACCTCTGTCGTCCTCATCCACAGTTTGGGCACCATGAGGGCCCCAGCCACCAACCTTGTGAGGCAGGTCCTGCCCACAGTGGGCATCACACAGCCAAGTGGTGGGGGCTGGTGTTGTGGTTGTCAGAGAGGGTGGAAGGGGAGCTCAGAGGCTCAGCTAGACTCAGGTGTGGACACGCGTGCAGGTGGGGCCCAACCTCTGCCTCGGTTTTGCTCTTCGGTGCCCGCCACTGTGACCTCATGGACGAGGGTGCAGACAGTGCTGCCCTCTTGTCCTGACAGTGGTGTCCTGCACACGGCACTGGCGTTATTGGTGGCTGCTAGTCAGCAAGTATGTACTGGGCGCCTACTGTGTGCTGGGAGGATATGGAGATTCTGGGAAGGGCCCTGCCCTATGGAGCTCTCAGCGCAGCAGGGGAGATGGCCTCCCAAACAGAGCAGAGTGACACAGGGCAGTTGAAAGTGCCGGCGTGGAGACCGTGCAGACAGGGCACAGTCCAGGCAGCCTTCCCAGAGCAGCAGTGTCACAGAACACACTGAAGCGGGCAGAGTGACAGGGGCTAGCACAGAGGGAGCTCGCGTGGTGAGCCATGCCTGGAGGGGAGGACAACAGGGTAAGTAGACATCCTGGTGGGTGACAGCCACAGATTCTCCTGTGTCACCTCCCCTCCATCCAGAAGGCGCAAGCATGGTGTCAGGGATTTACGGGGGTCATACTGTCCTCTTGAATGAGCCTCAGGGTTCATTCCAGATCATCTGAAGTGCAGAAGGAGCTCAGGAAGCCTCCAGGTGACAAGGGACAACCCTGGGCTGGACGTTACCATGGCAGGAGAGGTCAGGCTGCTTTGTGGGGTCTCCACACACCCTGTTCCTCTAACGAGTCTGACTCTGCAGAAGCTCAGGGTGGCCCTGGGTCAGTGCCGTCCTGCTCCCCCACCTCTGCGGGGCAGGACTGGAGTGTCACTTAGCACTTGGAAAGCCACCCGAGTTGTCCCAGTAATTCCTTCTCATCGGTCCCAAACTCTGGTGCAGTGAAAGCGAAGACTTCAGGGCCTCCTTGTCTCTGTACCCATGGCCCTCAGAGCGTGGTGGTTCATGGGGAGCAGCGTGCTGCGGCAGAGGGGCCACCTGGCATGTGGCCACGTGAATCAGGGGCACACCTAGGTCCTGTCTAGAGGACTGTTGTGAGGCCCAAAGGTGGTGATGTGCCGGGGGACCCCTTATAGGTACCTATGGGGGCGCAGTCTAAGGTGGAACTCAGCACTGGTCAGGCTCTGCTATATGTACATCCTGTGAACTCTGGGTCCTGACACAGGAGAAGCTCCTGAGAAGTGGGGTACACCTTCCCCCCAGGATGCTATAGGCCTGTCTAGGCACAGGTGTCTTAGAGGCACAGCCAGCCATGAGCCCCCAGGACTAGTGGCCAGATGCTTCCTCCCCACCACTGACTGGCCCAGCCTGTCCAGCACAGGCCTCAATCCCCACCTGGGTGAGGCCAGGTGGGAACTGGCCGCCAGCAGCTCAGCTGCGTATCTCAGCCCTTGGTGCTTAAAGCTCTGAGTGCACTTTCTCTTCTATGTCCTCAATCTGACACTCTCTGACGAATTTCCACCTACATAGTCATCGGGGACATTGATCTCCCTGGCAGTGAAGCGCAGCTGGGAAAAGGAACATTTATTGATTAATGGGGGAAAATATTTGAGTCATAGACTGTCCTTAGATGAATCATTGATTTATTTCAAATGAAATCTGACGTATTATGTGGTCACCTAAGTAACTAGTAATTTAAAAACTAATTATTTAAACTAATAAGGTAAATTTAAAACTAACACTTTCAACTAATTAAAAATCCTGTTTCCAGGACTCTAGGATGGAGGAAAAGTGGTTTGCAGACTGCAGCAGCCAGTGAGAAGCAAACACCCTGAGACCTGTCTGCTCACTGCCGCTTGGGCTGAGTGTTACATTTAAGGCCCTCAAGTTGCTTCCTCCCAATTGAGAGAGCAGAGCTCCGTATGACCTGCAAAGTTAGGGCTTGTGAGCTTGTGGGCACCTGCAGTATGGAATATTACACAAGATAGAGGTGCATGTAGGAATAGGTGCGGTTGAAACACAAATGCTTCTGTCTTAAGCCCTTGCCTTGACCATGGAGGGCAATGCAGTGGCCCTTGTGCAATGCAACCGACCCCAGGTTGACATCTGGAACAAGCAGAGGTCCTTACTCACAGGGGCACAGCTGACTGCCCTGACCTCAGGGTCATCTTAGCCAAGGGCAAGAGTGAACCTGACACCCACCTTCCGGTAGACCCTCCCGTTATTTCTCACTTAATTGTCTCCCTTTTTCTTCCTTTTTTTATTTCTCAAACCTAGCATGATTTGGCTCTATGGAACATAGTTATTGAAGCTTTACAGTCAGTACTCACATTTCTGCACAGATTTGTAGAAGAAGCCCTTAAAGAAGGGAATTGATCAGGGTGTGATCTGGTGATCTGATCATAGGTGTAAGTTTTTCCTCCAGGCACGGTGGTTGGAGACATTACGGGGACAGGCCATGGTGCTGTCATTTGGCTGTGTGTGGGGACCTTCTACTTTAGGATTTTGTTTCAGTTTCACAGAGGAGCTTGGCGTGGGTGTGAAACAAGCTTGTCTTTGTACTGAGATTCCACACACGGGACAGCTGCCTACTGGGTCCTCTGCCCTGCCCCGCACTGGGCCACAGTCTCCACCGTCACAGCCCCTCACTGGGCCATGGTCTCCACCGTCACAGCCTCTCACTGGGCCTCGGTCTTCGTCACAGCCCCACACTGGGCCTCGGTCTTCATCACAGCCCCACACTGGGCCTCGGTCTTCACTGTCACAGCACTTTATTTCTGGTTCACATCCCACTTCTTCAAAATAGTAGTTTTCTTATTTCCATATGTAGCTTCTGAACACATCCCCAGATTTCTTATTGTGACTCCTAATCCCAGAGCCCTCTCCATCTCCTCCTTCGATCTCTTGTTCCTGTGCCAATTGGGCTTTGTGTCCTAACATCGCTCCAAACAGACCAGCCCCCAGTCCTGTCCACAGCCCTGGCCTCTACCACGATCCCCTACAGAATGGGAACCGCTGGCCCTGGCATGTCACATGTCCACCTCGGCCAGGCAATGTCTCTGCTAAGTGCCCACCCACCACAGTCAAATCTCTATTGTCCCGGTCAAAGCCAATAACTTTCAAATAAGAGGATTCCTGTTTCCACAGATAACTTCCTGAATGCATTACATTGCCCGCTTTTTAAAACATAATCGATTGACAAAGATGACTGAAAGATTGTCTCGGTGAGGAACTCTGCGTTTCCTGTTTTCAGACTTCACAGGCCTCTCGGGGCAGCAGGACATGACTTTCTCACATCAGAAAGAAGATGTGACAGTTCCCAAGGACACGGCTCTGTCGGGCTCCCACTGACACACTTTTGAGGATCACAGCTGGCTCCACAGAATGTGTCACTGAGGAGAGACTGATCACTGCACTTTTTCTATATTTATCTGATAGCAACTACTTAGAAGCACATTAGGTCTGGATGACAAATCAAAGCTATATTTGGCGGTAAATGGTGAGGAATTCGTGAGTGACATGGGGTGTCTCACAGCAAAACACAGGTGAGAGTTTTCAAACCCCTCCTGACCCCTGTCCTGCTGGCGTCCTAGAGCTGGGGTGCAGGCCTGTGTCGAGTTACTGCCAGGGTGCCAGGGGCCTCTCCAGTCCTTTCTCCCTCAGGGTCCTTGTTGGGGTGGCCAGCAGCAAAACTTCAATACAGCCTGCTGCATCCTAGCAGCAAATTGGGGTGCAGCTGTAGGGACGAGAGTCCTTGTGCTCAGGACCAGTTTTCCTGTTCCCCGTTTGATCAGGGCCACTCAGAATAAACACCTGGATGTTTTTCAGACAAGTAGAAAGTTAGAGATCTGATAAGAACCGGGGAGGTTGGTTCGTTAACATGTACTTTCACCTCTGTGCTGTGAAATCAGTATGGTAGGTGAGAAATGCAAAGTTGGGGTGAAGACAGCAGGCCAAGTCTGAAATACTGACCGTGGGGACCAGGAGAGGCTGCCCAACAGGCTGGCCCAGGTGCAGCATTCAGCCAGGGGAGGGGCAGCCTGGCCCCCAGTACCTGTGGGGGTGCTGTGACTTTGGAGCACAAGCACCTGGACATCCTCAGCCAGGAGCTGCCTTGCAGGGCTGGCCTGGGCCTCACAGGGAAACTCAGGTGCTGAGCTAGGTGGGCTATTAGGTCTGGCGGGGCAGAGGCTAGAGCAAGGCGATTTCCAGGCAAGAATTCAGGCTCTGACAATGCCACCATCTGGGCTCAAACCCACCCCTGCACTGGCATCAGGAGGCTGGGCTGAAGGCTGCAGTCCCCCTCCCTGTGAGCTGCCCCTAGATGCCAGCTGCCAATTGGGGTGCCAGAGAGGTGCCAGCTGCCTCTCATTTCAATCAGCCACCCCACCAAACCCTCTGGCAAAGCTGGCGTCTGGTTTCCTGCATTAGTTCATTTACGCTGTCTCATTCCTAGGACCAGCCTACTGCACACCCCAGACGCTCACACCAGGCAGGCAGCACCTGCTTCTGCAGGCCTGGGGGGCCCCCGCCTTGGTGCTCCCAGGTTTCTGTAGCTCCCACCTCCTCCTGTCTCCTCCCTACAGTTTCCCCTTTGCCCTTTTGCTTATAGGATAGTTTAGCCAATTCCTATGTTGAACATTTTCTGTTAAAGTAACTGGTGTGGTTTCTATCATTTGGATGCCAAAACTAAGCCTCACATTTGGACACTCTGTGGTCTGGGAGGAAAACAGCCAAATCAGGTGAGAAGCAGCAGGTTGTTGAAGCTGAACCACCGTGTGAATGTAGGGGTGAAGTTTCAGGGCCGACATAGGAGATGGAAAGGCGGATGGGCTGGAGGCTCTGAGCTCTCTGGTCTGGAACGTCGTCTCTGCTTTGCCCAGATGCTCTAATAAGCCTCGCTGCATGCTCCATGGGTCACAGTCCACATGCCACCTGCCTTTGTCACTCCCGCTTTCAGGATCTCTGGCATCGCCTCATCTCCCACGGCACCCACACCCCCCACCGAGGAGACTCTGTTACCCAGATTGGTCAGTCACTTCCCAGAGGTTCTCGGTTCCTCCTGCCCCTGGTGCACATTTTGTTTACCCATTCATGCCCTGGCGGACACGGGGTCATCACTACCTTTTGGCTACTGTGAATAATGCTGCTGTGAATGTGGGAGTATTCTTAGTCTCCAACTATCTCTTTGAGACTCTGCTTTCCATTTGGGGGGTGTATACTCAGAAGTGGCCTTGCTGAATTGTGTGGTGGTTCTCTGCTTAACTCTCTGGGGTGCTGCTATGCCGTTCCATGGGAGCTGCACCATTTTATAGCCCCCCCCCCCCATTGCTTACTGAGTCCCAATTTTCCCTTTATTTTCTGTTTGTTTTGATGGTGGCTGTCCTTACAGGGGAGAGGTGACATCTCCTCGAGGTTTTGATTGCATCTCCCTACTCAATACCTTCAGGGAGCCTCCTGTCTGTAGCAGACAGCAGAGCACACCCACAAATGACACCAATAAAATCAGTTTTACAAAAGTGATTCCATGAGCAGAGCCTCCTTTTCCTAATGGCTCTCCCAACACCATTATTTTAAAAGTCTTCAGTATTTCACTAAAATTTTGGCTTTAAAATCAGATCGGAATTTGAATTCTGACTTTGCATTTACTACCTGTGAAATGACTTATTTCCCTTTATCTTCAACTTCCAAATCTGCCCAATGGAGCTTCTTTGTTTCCCAGAGTAGTCATAATTGTCTGAGTTAAGGAGCAAGGAAGCCTGCTATTTGCAAAAAGCCTACTACTGACACCTCGAACTTAGTAGGTGCTTCATCAGTTTTAATTTCTTATTTTCCTTTTTTTTTTTTAGAACATTCTCTATGAGAATAATCTCTTGCAAATGCCATTTAATAGACTCTTCTCTTGTTCAGTAGTTTCTTAATATATAATAAATAAAATTGAAATTTTATAGCTAAAAAGAAATTGGTCACAAGGTTTGCAATTCCATGTGGTCCAACTAAAAATTTGTTTATCACACCATTCAGTATTCCTTAAGTACATCTTCACAACATCCATACTCTAATAACCCAGTGCCCTGAAACAAAATGCAACAAGTGTGTGTGTGTATGTGTGTGGAAGTGTTTGAGTGTGTGTCTTAATCAGTAACTCAGAGTCATGCACAGTTTATCTTCCTGATAAAGTCCCTAAAATGTCTTCTAAAGTTCACATCTGGTGTCAAGTATATGTTTTACTGAGTGGCTCTAAGAAAATGTTAATGTGCCATGCTGGCCAAGACCAACAGTGATCGCTCATAAACTGAAAAGTGTGTACTTACCATTTACTAGGAGCATGGTCCAGCTGCAGGCGCACTGGGCTTCGCAGAGGAAGGGTGATGCCTTTTTGGTTGCCAAAATTCACTCAGAGTGAGGACCAGTGGAAATGAAAACAGAAACATCCACAGCAATACTTACGAGGGAGCTAAACCCAGTGCAAGTTCAAAGCTAAGAGGGGCAGCCTGTGTGTGCAGATTGCAGATGGACAGACAAGCCATTGTATTAGTGGTTCTGGCAAATTATTAAATTATAACATTTAATGTTTACAAAGCACTTTCAACTGTGACTGAATTTCCTAGGAAATTTATAGGTGGGTAGCAGTCGTCCAGTTTTATAGCCAAAAAACTAAGACGTCACAAGTCTAAATAGTTTTCGGCAAGTCCCATAGCTAATATTAATGAATTTGGAACTTAACATTGACAGGTCTTAACATTAAAACTCACACTCATTCTCAAAAGCTATATTCCTCCCATTTTAGCAGCGAATGAGTCTTAACTGTCCACTGGGCCTGCATCCCAGGCGGACCAGACCAGACAGCTGCTGTGGCCTCCTCCCGCCCCACTGTCTGCAGGGAACCCCCCTTTGCACCCCCCTTCTGGGCCAGGGCACAGCCTCTGCAGCCAGCTCCCTACAGGCACCTTCCCCAGGAGGGTCTCTGAGGGTGAGGGGAAGGGTTATTCCTACCATCTGACGAGGGGCGGTTGCTTTGGAGAAGAGAGAAACCAAGGAGGAAAGGGAGGAAGCCTGTGTTATATCCTGCCCCCATCACAGAGCAGCTTCTGGCCTGAGGGCCTGTGTGGCAGGAGTCGGGAGGACCAGCTCCCAGAGGCCCCGGGTGGTGGGGGAGGACCGGCTCCCAGAGGCCCCGGGTGGTGGGGGAGGACCGGCTCCCAGAGGCCCCGGGTGGTGGGGGAGGACCGGCTCCCAGAGGTCCCGGGTGGTGGGGGAGGACCGGCTCCCAGAGGCCCCGGGTGGTGGGGGAGGACACAGCAGAACAGTGCTGTGTTTTGTGCTTTCTCCGAGCAGACGGCTGCCTCTGGGGTGCAGGTGTGCTGCCACAGCACGTGCTCCAAGATTCCTGCCCACAGCCACCCCAGCTGTCTCTGCTTCCTCCGGCAACCTGTCCTGCACACTTGCTAACTGATAAAGCGAAGCAGCCTGAGTGCAGATCCCTTTGTTGCATACGGAGACCATGGAATAGGAAGGTCATCTGTTGGTTTTTGTTTGTTTGTTTGTAGAGACAGAGTTTCACTTTATCGCCCTCGGTAGAGAGCTGTGGCGTCACAGCTCACAGCAACCTCCAACTCCTGGGCTTAGGCGATTCCCTTGCCTCAGCCTCCCGAGTAGCTGGGACTACAGGTGCCCGCCACAACGCCCGGCTATTTTTCTGTTGCAGTTTGGGCCGGGGCTGGGTTTGAAACCACCACCCTTGGTATATGAGGCCAGTGCCCTACTCACTGAGCCACAGGCGCCGCCCCTGGTTTTAGTTTTTTGATCACCTTTCAGTTCAGGCCACTCCCCTGGCATCTCCTGTGTGTCCAAACTTCCTTTTCTTGCAATGACACCAGTCGGATTAGATTAGCGCCCACTCTAAGGTCTCATTTTAACTTAATTACCTCTTTAAAGGCCTTTTCTCCACAAACTGTATAGCACCAAGGGTTAGGACATTAGCATATGAATTTGGAGAGGACATAATTCAGTCTGTCGTAGCTGATTTTGTTTAATAGGGTGTAATGGAATATTGAGTTTATAAACTAAACCAGAAAACCCAGGTGTGTGTGTAGTACGCAACTCAAATTCACTTACCCCCAACACTGTTTCTATGTGTCCATATTTCCAAATCGAGTCTCTTTCCTGGAGCTGGTACTAATTTGTTGGTATTGGTACATATATGACCCCTCATATGCTAAGTGATCCTTTCCAAATGTGAACAAGGGCATCAGATTCACAAGCAGAGCTGTCCTTACATCCTGAAAGGAAGCAGATACCTAAAGTGTGGATAATTTGAAGTAAGTCTTGTATCTCCTGTACCAACCCATCTCTCACCACCCTCTGTATCATGTATGTCCTTTGCCTGCCAATTGGTAGCTAAATTACCTTTCCAAGAAGGCTGGCACCCTACAGTTATAGCCGAGTCTGAGGATGGCAAGAGCTCAGGAAAAGCATGCCAATGAGTTCAACGCGGGTAAGGTCATGAATCCAACATCTATCTTAAAAGTTAGAAGGGGGAAATTTGATAAAATTTAAGACCATTTATGATTTTAAAATAGTAAGTAAAAAATTAAGACATAGTCATAAAGAATACCTGTCTTAGTTTAATGCCACCCCATTGAATCAGGAACAAAGTAAGCATGCTCACTTGCACCACTAAGAATTATGCTAAGGAGATGTTGAGCTGGAGTAAAATGTCCTGAAATGTTTTATTATAAAACAAGCACCAAAAATTGTGGGAGGTGCACTGTGCAATAAAACACCCTGAGAAGCTGAGTATGAAGAAGACACGCCCAGTGGGTTGTACTCCAGACAGATCAGAGTTAAATAAAAATAACTAAGTCATAAAAAATAAAGAAGATGTATTTAAATACTCAACTGATCTCAGAATGAGAAAGGGCTTTCTAAGTATACATGTAAAGGAACAAAATCTCACAAAAAAAGATCATTTGACTTGACTTACTAAAATATTGAACATTGTTTATGTCAAAATTTACAAATAAGGCAAATAAACTAGCAAACATATGGTTTATGTGTGTAGACTTGTTTATATATGTTATATGTTATTTTCATACATATAAACTATGATAAAGAACTAATTCTGTGACATACAAAAAATTCTTAGAAAATAATAAGAAAAATACTTTCCAATAGAAAAAAATAGGTGCAGGACATAGACATAATTTAAAAAATAAGAAAATAACACAAATAGCCACTAAATAGACTAAATAGTTTTAAACACTGCTACTAATCCAAAAAGTGTAAATTAGAATAGCAGAGGTTTGGGGAGATACAATTGACACTTTCTTTAAGAGCCTTACTTACTTAATGCCAGTAGTCACCCTCGGGGAGGTGCACCTGAGCTCTGCAGGTGACAGTGAGGGTTGATTCTGACTTTTAGGAAAGAAGCGGCTGTATGTCTCATTATGACTTTTGACTTGGTATCCAAATTTGCAGGAATGTATTCTAAGGAAATCATAGGATGTTATTTAATGATTTATGTTCAAGAATGTTCTTTGCTGCATTAAGTTTTTATTTGAAAAAAATCTAACATTGGGAAAATAGTCAAACTATGTCCCCCCAGACAATGAGCACGTTATGTGGTCAGGAGAAAGCTGGTGGCAGTGCCTGTTGTGCAACCCGGGAAGAAGTCAGGCAGAAGTCTCAGCATGGTGAGAATCCTAGTACACACTCTCAAGTAACATCCCAAAATTCTTAAGTATTTATTACGAAGAATACGGTATTAATTGTGTAGGTAATTATTTACTTCATGTTCCTTCAAATAGGATTTATGCTGAGGAAGCAGGAACTGTGTGTCAGTCTCCGTATCCCTAGTACGGATGTGCTCAGCATCACGTCTTGTGTGTTAGCAGGTTCTCCAGGCCCTGTTCAGCAATCTCTGTCTCCGACACAGGCACACACGCGTGCATACACACACTCACACAACACACACACAGTGAGATACCGGAGGCAGACTCACACTCACCCTGGAAGAAAATGCACCAAAACAATCGCGCTGATCACCTATGGGCGGTGTGATTGTGGATTCTTTACTTTTCAAATCTTTCCATCTGATTGAGGAGCCAGTTAGCTATTAAAGGTAATGTGAGGAAATTAAAACAGAGCTTAAAATCCCTGTCATCCCAACGGGAAGTGTGCATGCCTCGTACTTACCTAGAGCTTTCCAGTTTCCAAAATTCTTTTCTTTTTTTTATGGTTCAATAATTTTATTCTCGTTTGCCTCAGATCTAACCTAAAGTCTGAGATATTTTGAAGCAAAGGAGGCAGTGAGAAGGAAAAAGGAGCAGAGGAGGTGAACAAGAAGAAAGTACACATGAGAAGGAACCACCAGAAAAACTCAGGCACCATGAAAAATCAAAACAGAGCAACTCCTCCAAGGGACCATGAGGTGGCTTTTATAGAAGAGTCTTCCTTCAAAGAATTAATGGATTTGACAAAAAGGGAATTTAACATATGGATAATTAAGACAATAAAAGGAATGGATGAGCAAATGGGAAGACAGAACCAAAAGTCAGACAAGGGATATGGAGAATATAGAAAAGATATGGAGGAGCTTAAGGAAATGAAGGGGGCACCAGGGAATGTAAAGAGGCAGTAGAA